>BJBW01008248.1:5273-16072 GCA_004320125.1 Scolopax mira
AAATGATTCTTTGATTCTGTGTTAAATAAATCTTATCTTTGGGGTAAGATTAAAAATGATGTCAAGGGCTTTCATGTTTTAGAAACAGACTGTAAGTAATAAATTGAATGTTAATCATTAGAAAGGTTACTGTTTAAGTAACAAGAATAGGCAAAAACTTATATAAAGTAACTGTTGGATGAATTACTGTCAATCCACTGTTAGCAACATTTAAAGAAATAAGAAGTGTAAAAAATATTATTTAAAGTTGAATTAGCACTTGGGGAGCATGAAAAAGAAATTCTTTTGTACCGAGCTAATTGCATCCTGGGTTCGTTTAACTCTCTGCATCTCTGGTGTCTTTTCAATAGTAGTTCCAGTCCCAATGTCTTCTTTATATAAAATCTTAATATTTAGAATGAAGACAACAAGGTTAAGCATACAAAACACAACATTATTTCTTCTGGAGAGTGAATACAGGCTGGTTTGAGGATTGATGACCAGTATTTGTTTTAATTTGTTCTTTTTTGTTCTAATCTGATTTATTATGTTTTACATAAATGTCTTCCTCTTAGTGACTCACTGTGCAAATGGTGCCAGGGGCAAAATGAAATAGCAGGCTGGGAACCTCATGGTAACACATGAAATATGTAAAAATGAGGCAGAAAGCTCACTTTTCACTGAAAGAAGGCAGTTGCAACACAAGAAATCACTATGTACATGATAGGGGAAAAAAAAGCGATAACAAGATAAAAAGGGGTAGAAAAAACCCAGATAAATCTGCTTAGAATAAAATTTTGTTTGAAAAAGATCTTATATGCATTTAAGCAGATCAAGAACATAAGTACCTGTAAGATAAGAGCCAAAAATAGCTATTTGATTAAACATACTAAACTGTATGAATGAGAACTGAAAACAGAAAATAACTGTACCGAGCTGAAATTCTTCTGGTTTTCTTTCACCCGCAGCATTTCTGGTGTGTCTTGAACAACTGTGACTTTTCCTTTGCTGTTCTGTAGGTCCCACTGATACTGAAGCTGTGGAAAAAGTTAAAGTAAAATGATAAATGTTGATTCTATGCCATAAAAAATTTACTGACAATTTTCTTTGAAAACGAGAAAAAAAAATAATTCAAGTACACCTTATAAGGAGGCCATTTTAACACCACCATTAGTGATATAAAGATGTACCACAGATACAGGTAATCCCATTTAAATTACAATAGGAGATCCTGAACCAGATTAATTGAAAGATTTTGAAAGTTGTCAATTTTTTGTATCTAAAACAATGAAAGGTGAAGATTTCAGGTCAGATTGTGTTCTGTTACTGACCATGCAGCCTGGCAGGTAACCTCACTGACAGCAACAGAAAACACCTGTAAGGATAATTCTCTACTGCTTGCAGAGGAATTGTCAAAGCACCGCAGCAGAAAGGCTTTTTCAAGAAAATGACAGAATCTTTTTGGTTCCCTGTGTAATTCATAATCGGGCTGCTGCATACATCCTCTAGCTGAAGATCCCTGAGAATGCAAAGGCAGCCTAGTGGGCATTAGAATGTGATATCGGGACCTTGCTAAATGAAAAAAAAAGCTGAATATGTTTTATTATTTATTGTGTTTGTTATTTATATACATACTGTGCTAAAGTTCTTTTGATTCTCACGGACTCTCTGCATCTCTGGTGTGTCTGCTACAGGCACGTAGTATGGCATGGTCCGTTCTGCATCTTCCTTATACTTTTTCTGGCAGAAAATACAAAATATATTGCATTAATACAAAAGCAGTAATAAACAATCTGGCATTACTTATACGTTGTATAATCTTTATGGCAATGTGAGTATTTCTTTGTCTGATACAAATTCTGCCCCTGTGTAAGATTTATTTTAAACATTAGGCTATTAAGCAGTAGAAAATTAAGCTAAATCTAAATCTACTTAGAAGAAAATTAGTTTGGCAAAAGCAATTATTGTTTCATTTTATACAGTATTAAAATAAATTAATTTCAATATTGAAATGCAATTTCAGAGTAAGAGATGCCACATCACAGGTCTAGAGAAATTTGTTTTTCTGGTGTATCTCCTGCATGTTGTGACAGGTAGATATTTAGGTGCTCCAAATTATTAGCCACTCAAGGTCCCACATGAACAATGATTAAATTGATAACAGATACCTGGCTTGAAAGGTTCTTGACCTGCTGGGCGTGAATAATCTCTGGAGTATCGACAACACTGGTATAGTTGGCTTTCTCCATTTCTGCCAATTGTTTGTATTTGATCTGTTGGGCAAAGCTCACATTTAAGTGCCTGAATTGACAACAATTTTCATTTGATTAAATCAGAAAAAAACCTTTTAGTAAATATTCCATTAAAGAAGACACGTCTGATGTGATTTACGAGCTATTCCCACAGACCTGGCTGGCAATGTCAGTGGCATTCTTTGCTCTCACAAAATCTGGTGTCTCCAAAGCCAGTTCTGTCAGACCTTTTCCTCTGATTTCTAAGTCCAAGGCTTTTTTGTACTCTTTCTGCAGATGAAGAGAGTAAATAGATACGAGAGTTTCATGGTCACACCACAAAATAGGAATACTCCTAATATAAACTCCCAATTAAACACACAAATGGTGTCATTGAAGTGTGCACTTTATGACTTAAATCTTGAATCTAAAAGATTAGTTTTCTATCAATTGGTATAATTCATATCTCTCTCTGCCAACTCTGCTGAACTTACAGCTGAATATGTCTGTAATATGCTGGTTATAAAATATAGGCTCCTTGAATAATTCATTAACTGCACTAATAAGTACAGGAAGCTTATCTTAAGTGCATTTTGTTAAGAGGCAAAATCATTAGTAACACTAAAAAGTCTCTTCAGGTTTCAGCCTGATGATGTTAAAGCCTTCAAAAAGAGTTCTTTGCTGCCCAGAACACCCCCTAAAGCACTACAACAAAGGTCATACTGGTGTCATACAGCCATAAGCATTTATCAGATGGAGGTTGGTACATCCATTCAGGTATTTTATAAACAGTTTCTGACGTACCTCGTTGAGGATTTGAGTTGCATTCTTGGCTCTTAACATGTCTGGAGTCTCCTCTAAAGCTGTTAGTCCTTTCCCTTTGACACCTTCCTCCAGATCCTTCCTGTACTCTTTCTGTAGCAGAAAGAAAAGGAAAACTGCAAAGCGAAGCCAGACTAAAGAGAGCTCTATACTCTGCAACTTCGTTGCAAAAATTTTAATAAAAGAAAAAGAAGAAAAAGAATTCCAAAAGCTCCAAAAGAAAAAAGAATTTTTTAAAACAAAGAATGTTGTATAGGGTTATATAAAAACTACTGCAACAGAATATAGTAATTATTGTTCAAGATAAATAGCAAAGACTCACACATATACACCCTGCTGTGGAACAGTTAGGCTGGTGAATGTCAGGAAGGGATACACTAAATGTGAATACAGCTAATGAGCAACGAAATAAGTGTACAAAACAGATTAGGCCACAACACAAAATAGATGTAAACATGCTTGATGTGAATGGTTAGGGAAAAGAAAGTGGTGAAGAAGAAATGCTGCTGAAAATACTTAGTGGAATTATTTAACTTGGCAGAGGAAATAAGCACAGAAGAACCGCTACCTCGCTTGCTATTTGGGTTGCATATTTGGCATGTAATAAGGATGGTGTAGTCTCCAAGCCAGTAAGGTTCCTGCCCTTAATGGACTCTTCAAAGTCCTTCTTATATTCTTTCTAATGAGGGTAAGAAGAAAAAAAAAAAGCAAAATAGCAAATATTTATTACATTATTTTTAATTACGTGAAAAACTACTGGGAGGATGGAGCAGTTGTTTGAGATTGATGAGACAATGATGACCTGCTACAGTCAATGCCATGGGCACCTAAAGCAATAAACCCTGCTTTTATGAAACAGCTCATTACCATCCGTGAAAATATGACCTGACCCTGCTTTTTATTCCCTCTTTTTGTACTTATTTGTATATGCAGAGAAAACATCAAACTTAATGATTAATGGCTTTATACAAGTGTTTTTCAGCGTGTATTCGCCTTCATCTGTGCCAGAATAGATTATGCTTCAAACAAACAGAAAAGAACTGCTTGAGGAAAAAGAATTGAGAGGTCAGCAAAGAACACTATGACAGCAGAGACAAACAGGAAATAAATGGGTTTCTCAAAAACAGAGGCCTGAGGTGGAAAGAACAAGCAGGGTACACTCTACGGACTACGGTAACGGACAGACGTACTGTACTCCAGCTCCAGTGTATTTCTTAATACACTGCTTCCAAAGACTCAAAGACTTGCTTAAGCTTCATTGACTGATAGCTTCTTGATGAAAAATTACACTTATTCGTGACACAGCAAAGCTTCATGAATTTTAAATGCAGTATTTCATAGCCAATATCAAGAAATGTGATATAGCTATAATTTTTCAGTCTCTCAGCATCCACAAGATGCTAGTACAATTGCCTGTCTAAATCACTGTGAAAGTTTAAGTATAAAAAATAAATTTTAAAGTTTTTTTTACCGTCAGTATTGATTTTAACCATACCTCACTCTGCATGAGCTGAGATTCCTTTGCAGTCAGGTATGTTGGAGTTTCAAAGTCCAACATAGGTTTTCCTTTTTCCTTCTCATACTTTTCTCTGTATTTCACCTGAGAAGAAAAGAAAAAAAGTTACCCCCCAAATAATCAAGGGAGCAATTAATTGACTGGTACGTGCCTACTTTGGTCAACAGATCTGTGGTAAAAAGTGAACATCTAATACTCTTTACCTCACTGAAATCCATATTATTCACCATAAAATGTAAAACCAAAGGTCACGCTTGCAGCAAAATGTGTGTGGTTACTGATTTATTTCCTGCTGCAGAGAATAAGCAGTGTCAGCCTGGATTTTTAGAGTTTACTGATCACAAGAAAGAAGACATGGAGCTGTAAGAATCAAACTTGAAGGCAATCAGGACCTGCTCATGACAGGTTGCTGGAGTGTCAGCAGCAGGGCTTGAAAAGATGTAGTTTAGTGACTTGCTGATTAATTCTGGGCATGAGTGTCCAGATTTTAAAATTTAAAATTTTCACAAGGATGAAGATACTTTTGCTTCATGTTATAGTATCCAGGCATCAATTTTCAGACTGCTGCATGAGGTAATGCTTTGTCCTTGGCTGAGAGACCCGGATCTCAAAACTGGCGACTTAAACTTTTATCTACAAACTGATTAACAACCATTTTTATAGTCTCTGCTCCGTAATCTTTCAGCTCTCCCATGCCATCTAGCAGAACTACAATTATGGCCCTTTGTGTTCTAGTAGTAATTTCTCTCTGGCTTTACAGTCAATAAATACCAGGAATAGAAAGGATTAAAGACTAAATCAGAGTCTGGATTTTTCTGTAATGATCACAATTTGCTCTATTCCAGAGGGAAAAACTGTCAGACACGTTTAATAGCAGCAGTAGGTATTGTTTAGGTTTAGGCAATTTCGGATGCAGAAAAAGAATGGCAGAGCTCTCCTTTGTATCACTTGAGACTAGAATGGACAAAGCAGTTGAAAATACACTGTCAGCAACAACCCTACCTCCTTCTGTTTCCGGTTTCTGTGATTACCATATCTTTTTTTCTATAAATAAAACCACCCTGATAAATGTATTATACTGTATAAAAAGATGACTTCAGTGATGGCAACTGATACTTGGTGAGTGGGGTTAATGAGAAACACACGACCAACTTACGTGGCTCTGTAGTTCTGATGCCTCCCTGAGATGAACCTGTTCAAGATTATCTGGCACCACATGGTAGTGACCCTTACTCTTCTCATATTGCTTCTTGTACTGGTACTGAAGGGAAGGTGTCAAAAATCATCTCAATAAAAAAAAATCCCTCAGCAAATTTACTTCTTAGGTCCAATCAAAGCAACACTTCAGTGGAACATCAAAGAGAAATTAGAAATACAAAAAGCAAAACAAAACCAAGAAGTTTAGCTCGCAGTATCAGATATGACTTTTAAAGATGTGGATAAACAGAAATTTTTTTTGACCATTTTGATTGCAACAAAGATTATTTCAAAACCAGGATTTAAAAAAAAAAGAACAAGAAAAAAGGGAACACAGGAGATACATGAAAAAGCTGCACCAGGCAATATTGATTTTTCTTTTTTTTTCAGAAAAAATCATCAATTATTTTGTTAGGCATAATTCTGTACATCTACAGCAGGGAGTTGTTAAACATAAACACAAAATGAAAAAACCAGACAAACCCAAAAATTTTAAGTATAGTAAGCAGAAAAAAAGTAAAAAAAAAAAAAAAAAAAGAAGAAAATGGTATTTGTTAGTGTAATGCAATCAGTTAAAAGGTAATAAAGAATCAATCCACCAAAAATTAGAGAATTCAAAATATTAGCAGTTCTACAGCTAATAAAGATTTCACTTCCCAGAGGACAAATGTGGCAACATTGCTAGTTAACTTGGAAATAATCATTAGGAAGTAGAGGAAGAGATCACTACCAGGTGATGCCCCATGAACAATTACAGAGGGAGTAATTGTTACAGCCATAGTTAGCAGGGATCAATTTGGAACGGGCTCAAGAGTAATGGAGAAATGGCATGTTGGTGGGAGGAGTTAAGGAGCTTACAGCACTGGCGAGCTGGCTCGTGCTCAGGACATGGTTCATGATCAGCGACTCAGACATGTCTGTGACAGGCTTATGGAGTTTCTTTAAATCCGCCTTGTATTTCACCTGCAGGTGAAGAAGGACAAACGACATCAGAAAAAGGAGCCTGCGAATAAAATCTGTGATGTTGAATGTACTGCTAACATAAACGAGGTCTTTGTTAAAGAATGGTGAAACTTTTCAATTCCTTTGAAGAGAAGCAAAAGTACACATACCTCACTGGCCATGTTGTGAGCATCTTTCATGGTCTTGTAGATTTTAGCCTCCTTTAAATCATACTTTGGCTTTTTACCCATCTCCTTGGAAAAATTCTCCTTGTATTTTACCTAAATTGAAAAACAACCAGGTATTACAACTGTTCTTGAACCCTTACCTGTTTGGCTGCAGTGGGCAAAGAGACCCTACTTCAATGCTGATGGTAAGCAGAAGAAGGAAAATGTGTTAACTTCAAGTCATCCCCAAGAATAAAGGCAATTTTAAACATGACCTGACATGGAAAGAAATTAAACATCTGCATAAACATTTACAAAATACCACTTGCAAATTTTCAATGAGGAGTGTCATCTCCTCAGTGTAACAACAACAGAGGTGGCCAAGAGAAGTATGTTGACAAAATACAGCAAAATTCTGACTCTTAGAGATGAAGACTTGTTCACTCGATGGGAAGTGTGTGTAGGTAAAAGCACACAGTTTCACAAAGAGACAAAAACTGACACAAGAATGAAGAGCGTTTAAAAGAAATTTTACACACTTGGAGAAATACAAGCTTTAAAAACTACCTCAAGACATATGAGCACTGAAGATGGCAATATATCAAATACTTTTATGCATACTGTTACACACATATTTTGTTCTGTACAAATCAGAGATGAAGAAGGATGTTAATCATCACAAACAGAATGGTGACACAATTAATTACTAGGAGTTAGATTACGCAAGAGGCGTAGTAACATTTTCAAACCACATTAGTATCAGCAAGGTAAACCATAGGGTTGTAAACCATAATATTCCAACAGTCTTAGGCTGGAGGCACAGAAATGTTGATAGGAATAAGAGTTTTGCTAATGAGTTAAATGAGGGCTAGTCCTTCATCCACCATGACTTGCACTATCCCATGGCTGCAGGTGCAGCTAAAGGCTAATTCCTCATTATTTCTTGTAAACCTAGAAAAGGGACAGTTTGAGTTGGAATATTTCGGTTTTATTCCTCTTTTTTTTTTTGCTATCAAAGATGCCTAAAATTGTTTCAGAAGAGTTACTGAAGAGTGCAAGAGAAGCTCAAAGTATTAAAGATTAAGTTAGGGCTTATCTAAATGGATCCCATAGTTAGTATCTTTGCTCATCACCATGACAGTAAATTCAGTAGAAAAATTCTGAGGATTTTTCATGTCTTCCCCATGGTAATATTCTGCCAGGTCCAGAAACAAGTAAGGCAACATTCCATTCTGCTTACCAAGCCACATTTCCTTGGAGACCCTTTATAGGAAATAAGCCAGCAACCCACCCCCTTCCCTGCTCTAAAGAACTGAACAACCCTTATCAGTCTTTCTGAAAGAATCTGATCCTGTTCAGGACCAAGACAATACTTAGAAAAATCATGCAGAAAATATAAGACTGCAGCTGGTGAGGTAAAATAACAGTTCTTCAGAAAAAAACCCCAATCTCCCAAGAAATATTTATGCAAATATTCAAAAGAAAGGAATAAAATACTGAAGAACTGGTAACTAAGGTGAGGAGTAGCTGACTCAGGCTAGAGGGGTTTTAATGACAATTGCAGAAATGTAAACAGATAATTTTGTATTAGTAAAAGAAGAAAGATGATTGAATGCAGAATTAAATCCCATTCCTCAATCACATCTTAGACTTTGCATTCATTGTCATATGCTCATCCATACAGCGCCATATGGTTCATGCTGGATACCATGGCTGCTCTTTTGCTTTGCAAAATATAGCTACATTCAGCTAAAACATACAGTGGAACAGGCAAATTCACCAATTATATAGCTTCTGTAAGAAAACAAACAGTATTAACAATTTTGACATAAAGGAATCAGTATTCCGGATTAAATTAAAAAATTAAAATCAAGCAGAAGTATATTAGAATTTTGCAAGCTACGCAACATATGATGAAGATCACACCATCACATGCCAATGAGTTCACTTTTAGGCCCAGAAGAAATGTTACTGGAAGATCTATGCAAAATTAAAAGCAAGCACATCAGACAGGAAGATAAAATCCAACTTAAAAAAAAGGCAAGTAGATAAATAAACTGGACATAATGCTTTATAAAGAAGAAGTTTATGTGAAGAAATGTCCAAGAGAAAAAAACAAAAGTTAAAGATTGTGCCAATTACTTTTTGCCCCCTTACTGCCTCTACAATAGTTAATTTTCTCTCAGGACCAAATTAATCTCATCAAAGAATGTTTATAAGACCAAAAGAGCTGTCCTAAATGTTGGAGAAAAAGCACAGAAAAGGAGGGTCTCATCACTGAATGCAATTCTTCTTTTCCTTGTAGGTCAACTGTTCAGTTTAAGAATCCGTGGTTCTACTGAAAAAATTCTCATTTTTCCCGACAAGCACGATGGCTGACACTGAAACATGCGACAGTTACATGCAGCAATCAAGGCCAGGTGTGGAAAAAACATAATCCCCCTTTTTTTCAATTGGAAATACATGTGAAAAAAAAATATGAAACGGCACAAATCAAAATAGCTCTGCAGCCATCATTTTTTTATTTTCCAAAGGTTTTGAGATGGCAAGAAATATAAGTGCCCTCAAATCACTACAGGGTTAATTTCTTGAGGACCCTCTATGCTATGCTTCCATTCTGCCATTTCACACAGTGTAAAGAGTTGAGTTTAAATCAAAGATTGAATAATTAAAATGAAGTTCTAGTGTGAATGGAATGCATAAGGTATGGCTGTTCACTGAAAATTATCAGCACCACTGGGTTTATCATACACATATATTTTCATTTTTTGCACAGTTTTCCTGAATCAAGCTCAAGCTTATATGAACATTTAGGTTTTGGGGTGAAAAAGATGAGTTTTCACAGTGCATGAGAGCATCAGAAACTTCCATTAAAAAAAATGGAAGCTTCAAAAAAATTACAAAGGGCATAGTACCATTTCATGTGGTGTTTCTGAAACAAATTCCCTACCCATGGAATTCCCAAGCACTGTCTTTCCAGAGGAAAAAAAGGAGATCACATCTAATTGAGCAGTCTCACACACCTTGCTCCATTCAAGACCTTTTACTCAACACCACTGTGACCAGTGTCTCATAAACCCTTTACCAACTTGGAATTGCAAGATAATACGCAAGCAAGAGACAGATGCACAAAACTGGCATTCCCAGATGTGTCACTTAAAATTATCTTACATGACTACTTAGCATATTAGCTTTCTTAAAGGTTCTCATCCAGGGTGTATCATAAGATGCAGCTCCATGCCCCCTCATGTGCCGTTTGAGGTATTCTGCCTATAATGCGTAGCGAGAAAGCAAGATCAGAAATTCACACTATTTCAGGATTAAAGCACGAGTGGGTGAAAAAGAATCAAGTTGAACCGAGGTCCTGGTGGAAAAAATTATTACAGAAAATAGAAAGCATATGGTTCAGACTGACCAGAGAATATGACCACTGTATTAAGTAAGCAAGCTGCCATTAATATAGCATATTAACTTCAAAATAGAAGATTCCTTTAAAGGCACAAAGTAGAAAGAAAGTGGCTAAAAGAAACTGAATGTCCATCTCACAAGGGATGGGTGATAAGAGTTAGGTAAAAGGCTGCTTCTTTTAAGGTCAATACCAAGAAAAGATAATAAAAAAGGGAACATGGTGAACCCTTCAGCCTTAGGATTTAAAAGATCTCGTCATGGCATCATTTTAAGGAGGTTCTATACATCCATTATTGACATTTAGTAAGTCAGTAGAAAAGTTATTAAAAACTTTTAGTGCAAGAGAATTACATCTGTATGCAAGTGCCTGCTTTAATTTCTTCAAAATATACCATACAAGTGAATGAGCAACATTTGTGTCCAGTTGATCAGGTACTAGAGTTTCTAGGCTTTTTAAAAAGAATATTTCTAATTCCAACAGTCCTTAATTTTTAGGCAACCCTTTTTTGAAAGCCATCAGCTTGCTTGCAGAGGTAA
>BJBW01008249.1:0-65493 GCA_004320125.1 Scolopax mira
AGGAGGGAAGGAAAGAGGGGATGCTGAGAGCTATGGTGTTTGTCTTCATAAGTAACTGTTACTTGTGATGGAGCCCTGCTTTCCTGGAGATGGCTGAACACCTGCCAGCTGGTGAGAAGCAGTGAATGGATTTCTTGTTTTGCATGTGTGGCTTTTACTCTACCTATTAAATTGTCTTTACCTCAAGCCATGAGTTTTTTCTCACCTTTACTCAAGCGGCAGCACTGTTCCAGTTGCCAGCTGAGGTTAAACCATGACACAAGTATAATAGCTTTATCAAATTTTAGAGAGAATTCTGGGCAGCATGGCCTCCTTGTGTATGTGAAAAATGGATGCTCTGCACATTTGAAGAGTCTGTTAGAAGAAGTGAATATGATTACTCAGGAAAGCATATCTGACCTTAAAAAAAAATAAGTTAATTTTTGGTTCACGCATTTTACGATCAGGAGGGAAAGTTAAAATCATCTAGTTGGAGTGGGTAGACACTTGGATAGAATTTGAATGAACTAATTCCTATAAAAATTGTTCTTTGTCAGTAGAGAAAAAAATAAAACTAAACTAATTTTGATTTAAAAATTTTTGGTCTTGTAAAATCCAGCAAAATTTATTCATAAATTATTATTATAAATAGGTAGTGAGCTTTGATGTAATTTTAATATAAATTTTATTCAGTTTCTGTTCCAGTTACAGTCTTGTTTACTAGACTGAAGAGTTCTGTATTATCAAATTTTTGTTTCCCCATGCATCTTCAATATCTTCTTTAAGCCTTTAATCTCAGAATGTTCACAATATAATGTAATGGTTCCTTCACTGCCCAAACTAGGATAATATAAACTCCTTATTCTTACATAGTCTACTTTGTCTACCCTAAGGGTGTCTATCTAATGGTAATATTAGCTTTTTAGTCACAATGAGGTACTGAGGTCATTTCCAACTGATTAATTCCCCATGGCTAAATGATATTATATGAAATCATACAATTTTATACTAAATGACATTACAAAGCTGGAATCTGACCCATTCTGAGTAAAGGTAGCAGAATTTTACATCCAAATACAATTTAGAAAATCAAACAAATTGATTTCATATACTTTCCCACAGAGTGAAACCTGGCATCTTAAGGTCAGTCTCTGGTAATCTGAACATGAGGATACAGAGGCAATTTATTATTCATGTTTTACATTGCTCTTAGAAAATAATTTATTTTTTTTTTACAGCCAGATAAAGCCCTATAAATCTTAGACACTGTATTTTAGCTGAAAAATCAAAGTCCTTAAGGAACTATCGATAAGAAATAAAATTCATCTGAAAACAGATGAATAAGGCAAAAAAGATTAAAATAATTTGTTTATGAATAACAAAGCAGAACAGCTGCAAATGGTGGCCAATACAATTTCCCTTTTATGTAGAAAGGCACAGCATAATTCAAGTGTATAATATTTGCAGCAGCTGTGTCAAATGGCCCACAAACTATTCGGCCCTCACCTCTTGTTTCAGTTCCTTTTCCACCTTTAGTTAAGCAAAGATCAGAGAGATCTGTTGTATGCTAAATCTGAGAGGGAAAAAATAAACAAACAAACAAACAAACTTGACACAAAAATTGAAAAGAGACTGTGAAATGAAAGAAAACCATAGTTTATATGCATCATATATTTCTGCTGCTCTTTACATAGCTGTGATTTTATATCATAAATCTGGGGAACACCTCAAGTGAGTAAATAGCAGTAATGAAGGGACATTTCTTTTGATGTCTAAGGTACTTGCAAGCAGGCATTTTGTTTTGCATCATCTCTAAGATGCTACTCTGAAGTATAAACATATAATAATATGTATTTTCAAAAATTCTCCTCCCGAATCCCTCTCAAGGTATTTATTAAGAGCAAAAGTATCATTAAATACCTGTATGCTGGAAACCATTTGTACATTTATGGGAATTAACATGTCTCTGAAGAATGCAGCATATTTGCTCTTGACTACCATATCTGTCACCTTATATGTTATATCAGTCCCTTAGCATAAACATTTCTACAGACTTCTATCATTAAACTATTCAAGCTTTCAGATTCCCAGATGTTTTGAAAATAATGAAAAATCATAGAAAATGCTTGACAGGTATAAATAAAAAACATTTTAGAAGCCTGCCTTATTAACTTGAAGACTTTCACATTTTCACCTCTTGTATCAATGCTTACTTAAAATATTTAGAAACACTTGAACAGTCTTCACAGTTTTGGCTTGGCTGGTTCAAGCCCAGTCTTAGATTAGAAGAGAACATCTACACTTTCCCAAAATCAAATATTCCATCTATATGATTTTAAGAAGATTATATCTATTCCATTGACCCAGGATAGCAGGGAGGACTTTAACATAAATTTCTTCCTTTTCAAGTGGCTGCTATTTCCAAATATATTTTCGTTTTTACAGCTGCTTAGATTTCCTTTCTTTCACAATCCTTTAGTTTCTTTCTAATTACACACATAAGAATGACACCAAGGCCCCAAGTGCAGTACTATAGGGTTCCTAAATTGTGTGTATTGGGAGTTAAAATTATGTAGAAGATATAAATCAATTCTCTGTACTGTGGATGAATTTTACCCACAATGCTCCCGAGTCACAGCATCTACTATTCAACTGAAATTGCTGGTCATAAACCTTCTTCTTCACCTCTGTTCACAGTACAAAATGTATTTACTTTGGACCAGGTAAAGAGAAAGGTGAATTTTACCCTATTACAATACCTATTCAAATGACATTTGATGTGATACTGTGCAAGAATACAAAAATAAATACAATTCAATGTCCATTATCATTGGTCTCCATGGTCTGCAATTCCATAATAAAACTTGGTCCAAAATATAATGGACCATTATGATGATGATTTTTATACTAACCTGGCTCAAATCACAGTTATATCTCTGCATAATATTTTCACTCTTGGATTGCTTATCATGTATTCAGTTTTTGCCTGAGGCAGTTACGTATTCCAAAATTGCATCGCGTTCTTACCTTCTTTGTTAGTCATCCATTTTTGAAAAAAAGCTTGACAAATTAGGTATGTTCAGAAGCCAGCTCCATTGGCTTATTGCCCTAAAACAGGAGAGAAAAAAAATTACAACCCTGACTCTGGAGTGTGCTGATATTTAGGGCAAATGATTACATTTGAAGTAGGAGTATTTTATACTTACAGCTTAATGCTTTTTTCACACATGAGGATGCAGATATCAAGAAAAAGCAAACAGAAAATGTTATGACCAATTTTGTTGTTGCTGACATTGTTTTGCAGTACTATCATGAGAGCACCTACCAACCTCAAAAAAAAGGTCCCTTCTAAAAAAAGTCCCTCTTTGGGGATTCTGGAGGGTGGCAGAATTCTTAATGACAGGCTGCATGGGAGATGCACGCTCACCATGCAACTGAAAGAGAAGTAAGGCCGAATTGTGTACCTGTTGTGATTGGTGCTGTCAAAGCTCACCTTTATTACATGAATACAAAGTAAGCATATGCATGTCCTGTCCTTAGTCTTGTGTGTGGACAGACTTTCTGTATCCTGGATGGCTTTACTCTCTCTTCCAGGTGAAAGCATGTTGTCCAGACACAGCATTCTTTCGTTGCTGAATGATATTTCTGTGTAAATATACAAAGTTTAAGGTGTTTTGCCTGACCCCTGCTTTACACAGCAGGATATTTTGAGAAGATTATCTTTGAGCTTTCTGCCTTTGCATGTGGAAGTTATCCAGTTGTCATATCAACTTATGTTATATACGTTTCCATCAGTTTGCAAAGCAACTCAAGTAATATTACTTTAACAGCACTTTATTCTTCCTTAAAAGACTTGTAGCATCATAAACATTTCAGAATGCTTTCCCAGCATTTGTTTAAAATAGATTTAAAATTATTTAATTTGTTAAAATGGCTTCTTAAATGCTAATCTCTTTTTAAATTGTTTCAGAATAGGTGAGAACATGGCACTCAGGATTTCATAAAATCCATGAAGATATTTGTATGTTGCAGCATTAAGTGTTACATTGTCCGATATAAATCTTTTCCAGCTACCTGAATTCACTCATGATATCAAAATTTGAGCTCAGGTTCCCCACAACATAGACAGTAAAATTCAAACTCTTCACAAATGACCTTGAAGAGCCATGGAACTTTTAGAACCTGTCATGGCTTTCTTTCTCTACCCCTATAAGTCCTTAAGCAGAGTAAAACATTAATAGATAGAACTGGAAGGCACTTTTAGATACCGGTATTAAGCTTGAAAATATCATAACAAAGAGGTCGTCTTGCATTCACTGTTTGGCAGATCACTGATGTTGATCTAAGCTTGAGAAGAGAGTTGGTAAAGTGATATTCACTGACCTCAGTGAATGTCTGAGATCAGCCCTCTACTTACAGAATTGAAAAATGCACAATGGATTGAACAAGCTCCTAGAAATTTATGAATAACCAAGGGGTGGAGTTTGGTAGTAGTCTACCCACTGTAGTATAAGTTCTTGGAAAATCCTTCATGGTTAGATGTGTACCATCTCATCTTTTATCTGACACTTGCAATGAAAAAAATTTAAATCCTATTAAATCCACAGTTTCTACAAGACAGCAGATCATACAGCATGCAAAAGCAATTGACAGGTTAATTATGCAGGGTTTTCAGTATTTGAATCACATTTTCTTATGTCAAGTTTAAACTAGTTCCTATTCAGGTAATTGTGTTGACAACTGACAGGTTTAGAAAAAAAAATAACAAAGAAATTATCATAGAAAGGTTTCCTAGAGAAAAAGATAATTTAAAGATGCATATTTTTCATTATATATAAAGCATATTATTTGAGGTGAATGTATCTTAAACTTTTAATCTTTTAATAAGATTAACAGAAAAAAATAACAGAAGCTTCATTCAAAATAAAATTGAAAAAAAAAAAATCCAGTAAAGGTGTGGGCAATACAGTGATTTTTCTCATCCTCACTGTAGATGCACACAATTGTATCATGGGCAATTGTATCATGTTCCCCTTATGAAATAATACTTGAGTTATATAGCTGCCTGTCTTCTGAAATATGTGCAACAAACGATACCAAAATGACCATGACCTCATTCCAATGAGGTGAGGAAGTATCATTTCTATTTTATGGCTAGAAAAGCTGAGACAAGTGTATCTGGAATATGTTTTGCCCAAGGTTAAAGCAGAGTATATGTGAAAAGTAGATATGGAAACCAGGTCTCTTGATTCACAGTCCCATTTATTATCCAGAAATCTCACTTTACTTTTTTTAACAGTATTCCTATAATCTTCTATTGACATATGTACAAAAGTACTAGTATTCAAACAAAGAAATTACACATATGAATTTCCTGTAAAGTGAGATGTTATTTTCTTCTGGTCTTGGAAATACCGCCTAAAATTGTGCCCTTAGTTGCCCTGTTATCCTTTTGAATAGTCTCCAATTATTTTTAGTGACTTACTCAAAATTGTCATTATTGACAAGTAAAGGGGTCTTTTTGCCTGTATCATCAAGAGATCAAAAAGGAAAATATATGTCTACTATGAGGTTTTGATATTTACATGCAAAAGTTTTACTAGTCATTTGGTGTGTTTGATTTTTTTTAATTTATTTTTAACATTGTGAAATAGGGCTTTATTATATTATCTCTCTGTTATGAAACTTAATTAGATTGACACAGACACTGAATGTTCTATGAGACCATTTCCTTGGCCACAGAAAGCTGTGTGGGGTGAAAATAAAGTATGGTGTTAATTATGGCCCTAAGATATAGATCAAACAGTGCAGTCAGCAAAGGTCCTTTCTGTTCAAATCTTCCAGATTCTAAAGCCTCAGTGACAGTCTGGATGTTAGTTTTTCTATTCGTGTAATCAGAACTATCTTTTCTTTGGGGTTTCAAGTTTATCCTGCATTTTTCCAAGAAGAAAATTTTAAGTTGATAATTACATTAACTTTATAGGTTGCATGAATGACTAGTATAAATACATATACAAGTGGAGGGTAATAAAAACAAGAATGAGTCAGAGAATTTGTGAGTTAGAAACATTGACAGTTGTTATGAATTGGCCTTCATACATGCATAGCTTGCAAAAAATTACTTAGTTAAAACTTCTCCTAGATGTGATATTTGTGCAACTTTATTTCACAGGTTCCTAGATCAATAGCATAAAAACTGGGTTCTGTGGCCCTATGTGAAGTTTTGTAATTGGTTTCAATGTTCTCAAGCTTGGATGTGTTTATTATATGGTATTTATATACCACTTGTCTTTCTCAGATTGTCTTATTTTCACAATAAAGTCTTTCCACAAAGAGCAACTAGCTTGCATTCTCTTAATTCATTTGTTCACCTTCGCAACTATCTTACCTTTCTAGACATTTTATGATTTTCTTCTTTTTTTCCTGAATGAGCTAACTCTTTGTAAATGCTACATGCCATTTGTTATCTACCAGGAAGGTAAGAAGAGCTACAGCCAAGTTGGAAAAATAGTTTCCTTTGCAAGCCCCTACATTCAAATTTCCTAACAAAATATCATCTTCTTAAACTGACTTAGACATTTAATGTTAGATTTTATTTTCCTTGAAGATAAAAAAAAAAAGAACAAGAGCTCCAAAAATTGACTCAGATGTTTTTTGCCATTGTTAAAACTGCCAATAAGTTAGGCCATTTTTCTCATATGTAGTATGAAAGTTTTATTGCTGATGTCTACATCAAATAATGAGGTACCATAAGGAGCATAAGGTCCTGTTGTCCACACCAGACACGTTTCAGCAGGTTTTACTTTGGACTAACTCTAGCCAGGTCCTGCAAACTGGACATTCATTGATGTTAGATGCTTTGCATAAACTTCTTGATTGCATCTTCTAGTTCAGTTTCATTGAAACAAAAGTCAGTTCTACTCCAGTGCTGCAGTGTGACAATAATTAAAACATGGCATGTGGTGACAATCAGGAGGTTTCCTTCAATGATACATTTCTCACCCAAACTAAAATATAAATGTAGGTATACCCTTCTTTCCCCAGATAAATTAACAGCACCTTCTATCTGGTGTATTTGAAAAATCTATAAAACTTAATTAAAAAAAAAAAAAGCATTATAACATCATGAGTTAATTTGAAGATTAGGTGGCTAAAATAATAATTTTGGGGAAAGGAAAAAGCCATTTGTAGTTCAACATGTCAGTTTTGTTTTGTATAGTGATTCCTGTACGGCAATGATGGGTTGTAGGTTTACTAGGTGTGGTACTAAGTTGTTTTTTTGCCTTCATTGGCTTCCATTTTATTTTGTTCTCCTGTTTTGGATTTTGATCATATTATCCTCCCTGTTCTCAGCATTTCACAATGTAGTTTTCTCCAGTTCTGCAGAGAAGTGTTAGTAAGATGCTGGGAATACTAACATGGCTGCTGTGAGAGGGAAGAAAAGTTAAGGAGAGGACTGATGTCTACTCCCAAGTGAAGATGTTGAACATGGCTTCCCCTCAAATGGAACTGGCAGTTAAAGGAGAAATAGTTAATCTTTTCTCTTCCCCTTTCTCCACAGAGCTGCTTCCATCTCTTCATGCACAAATCCACATGGAGAAGTTTAATGACTTAAATAACATCCTGGAAAAGTCTTAAAAAATACACTAACGTTTTTAAAACAAACTTTAAAAAATTAAAAGACCATTAATAGTCACTCCCATATAGTGTGAAATAATATCCTTGCCTTTTCTTGGAAGAGTAGGGCTGGATGGAGAAATGAGAGTATTAAGTCAAGTTGTATATAACAGTCCTGTAGTGGTAAATAAAAAAGAGCCTAAAATTACCTGGGTTTCTTTCAGCCCAGCCACTGAAAGAAGGAACAACAGACAGTGGGACAGGCAGACAGTGGGATACATAGCTAAAAGGATGAAAACCGGATCTCCTGGACCAGTGGACACATGGGAATAATTTACCACTGAACACCTTTGTACTAAGTTTCACTTGATACTAGAACTGCTCAGGTGTCACTTAACAACCATTGTCTTTCTACACCTTTGACCTTAATAGTATATTACATAATTCTTCAGTTACCACGTTCCACACGTAGCTCTAAAGGACCTTCTTTGTGCAGTAAATCCTATACTGTGTGCTCCAGTACTCATATGGGTTACTCCTTTATATTTTGTGGTTGAGTCACTGTCTCCAAATCTGAATCTCAAACATAATCTTTTTCTAATGGGTTAGGGTGTTCGGCTTGAAAAACAAAATAATAATATGCTAATGGCACGGAGGCTATGTGCACTTTATATTTTTAATAATGTACATATATAATTTAAATACTTTGCTGCAAACTAGAGGTCTCTACATTGCATTTCAAGCAGAGATATTGTAGATAAGTGTATACTTGACAAAATGCTTCCCTAGTCTTTAAAGAACACTAGGGAAGAAATCTTAGATCTGTGAGGCCTTTTGGGTATGCGCTTGAACTTGTGTTATTTGTGATGTTCAGCCTGACGCAGCACTTATATTTACATTGAGTGTTATGATATGTCAGGTATCAGGCAGATGAATAAATGATCCCTGATTTTATCATGCAACAAACAGCAGTTCATGCAGGAGGCCATGCAGGGAGGGTGCCTCTCAGAAGGAGGGATATTCCACTGGCTGAGTGGGAGACGAAGTACACAGTAGCCAGCAATAAGACACCATTCTGTGACCCTCTGCACAGGCCAAAGGCACTCATCCTACCTGACTCTCCAAGCAGAAGCCACTCATATGAAAGCAAAGGCTGCAGCTCCAGCTGGGGGATCTGAACCATCTACCTCAGACGTGTCTGGCTAATCTATATAAATTAGATATAAGGAAGAAATTCTTCACTATGAATGGTGAGACACTGGAACAAGTTGCCCAGAGAAGTTGTGCATGAACACCTAAAAGTGTTCAAGGCCAGGCTGGATGGGGCTTTGAGCAACCTGGTCTGGTGGGAGGTGTCCCTGCCCATGGCATGGGGGTTGGAACTCAATGATTTTTAAGGTCCCTTCCAACCTAAACCATTTTATGATTCTCTGATAAGATCTGTAAGGTGTCTGAGCTTCTCCTGCCCTTAGTTTTCTAGGAGAAACACTGGACACTGCAGACTACCTGGAGGAACAGTCAATGCAAACATTGTGTCTACATTATCAGTGCAAAAGAAGCAAGTGTTGAACAAAGCAGTTAGTGCTGGAGATTTGATGTGCACACCGTACACACTTGGGTGAGTTTAATTTCATTTTTGTCTAGTCTGTTTCCAGGGACTGATGTCTATTAGCAGACAGAGAGCATTTAGGTGCAGTCCTCGAGCACATCTTCTGTTTTAATTTCATCAGAAAGGAGCCCAGGTTGTGATCTCTGAGCCCATAGTAATTTATACGTACGATAACAAGCAGTAAGTAGCATTATCAGGAGACCTGAGTGAAAACTGCAGCTCTGATTTGAACTTAAATGCTACTGTAGACAGCAAAATACCACTGAGAAAGAGAATGTACTGCTTTCAGAAGCGACTGCATTACATACAGCAGAAGTTTAACCTAAGAACCTCAGCTACTGGTGTTGGTTACTTTAAATAGGGTTAGGCAGGCTGTGAATACCCACTACCCTCCACATAAGAGCCAGTGTGAGTACTGTATAATCAAACAGGATTAGTAAAGCACATTTTTGCTTTTCATCCCTGACTTTAAAATGAGAGCATAGTACTCTGGTAGCTAATAAAATCTTTTTGCCTTTTATTTCACTTTGTGATTCCTTTCAGCCCGCTGTCTGTTCCTTAATAAATTCTGATTTTAAAATGCAAAATTCTTTCAATGTTCTGGATTTTGGTTTTTATGAGTAATTAATTTGTTACATCCTCCTTTGACAGCCTAAAAAAGAATTCAAGCCAACATTTTAGTGTCCATATTTTTTTCTGCTGCTGATGATTACTGTGCACACATTTACCAAAGAGTAGCACATTGAGCTACCCTTCCTTATGAAAGGAAGGCTTTGTGAATTCTTTTGTTCCTAACTGCAGGTGCTTCTAGCTCTGAAAAGAT
Organism: Scolopax mira; assembly: GCA_004320125.1. NCBI lineage: Eukaryota > Metazoa > Chordata > Aves > Charadriiformes > Scolopacidae > Scolopax > Scolopax mira. The sequence goes on from BJBW01008249.1 coordinate 10,029, forward strand.
CCTGTGATCTGATAGCTGTCTTTCACGTTCTGTGATCATGGGCAGCTTGCATAATACAACAAAGGTGGAAGACTGTTGCCTTCCCCAGGGTTGCTTAAAGTTACAGTCCTGATCTCTTGACCTTTAATTTCAGCAAGTTTGATTGCTCAAGGAACCTTGGTGTGCATACTTGGAGCTGGTATAGCATTTTGCTATTCAGTTTATTTTAAGTGCTTTAACACTGACATGGTTTTGGAAGAGCAATATTTTCTGGGGATCTCCTGAATATCATGGAGTTAAGGAATAAAGAGCAACTGCCAGCACAAAATAACCCCTAGACTCACAGTACGCCATGGGCTACAAAATATTCTGTTATGGATATTATAAATGCTGATGTGTCACAGAACAATGGTGCAAATGTCAGAGGCTGCTTGTGGTATACTCCCCCAGTAGGGCGCTGTGCAATGATAAGAACCAAGCAAAGGGCAGCAGGGCTCATAGAAGAGAGCTGAGAATAGAGGTTAAGAATAAATTATAAAATGAAATTACTTTTTCTTCGTTTTAGCTCAGAAGATGAATAAGAGAACAGTAATAGCAACTAACAAGACAGATCAAAATAAAATTTCCCTCACCAAAGCTTGTTAGTTTTTCCTTTTTTTTTAAGTAAATGAAAACCTCCCATTTCAAGGCTCAACAGTGCACGTTGTTCAATCCAAATTATTTTTTTATGGCTTGTCATGACTAAGTGCCAACAAGAGATTGAGAACAATCCAGTTCAGATAACCTTGTAGTAAGGTGGTTAGCATATTCTCTAGTAGGTAGAATTCAGTAACTCAAGGAAAACAAGGAGCAAAGATTAGATGTGTAAGGAATGAAATTTAGATGATTGCAATGGTCACTGGACTCCTGAGTAAGAGAAGAAAGAGTTTACTGCTCTCTCTGAACCTCTGAACTGATGTCTTCACTGAGAACCCAGAATGTAAAATGTTCAGAAAATACCAAAATTAAGTTCTTAAAATATTTTTAAAACATTTCACTAGCATTTTTAATGTATGCGAAGTTGCAGTTTCTAGATAAACAATGATTTACAAAAAAAAAATATGTCCAGTGAGGAATTCTTAGGTCACATCTCAATGTCTGCCCCCTGGAAGGATGGGTACACCACCAAAAGATTAGAAAAAAAAGCCCAATGGCTTAAAGCATCAGAAGGACAATGTAGCTGTGGTGAACAGTGGTGCTGAACTCAGAAGTTCTTAAATTTCTTAAGAAAAATAATTCTTTTTTTTTTTTCTCTCGGTTTTGTAGTCAACACATTAGGAGTTAATCCAAGCTTCTATGTAAATATTAAGGTTCTTGTCCTCATGGTTACAAGGCAAAACTTGAAAACACAACATAAATGCAACTGCAACATCTCAAATCCAGGTGCAAAGGAAAAGAACATTTATTATTATTACGCGTGAAAAAAAATATCTAATTGGGTTATCTGTCTTATTTATATCTCAATGAGACAAGGTGTCAAATAACTATTTACAAATACACACACAGCACACCGATTCGTTTTTGCAGGTGTTTACTGAGTCCCTTGTGTTTCTCTAGCAGAACTTCATTTGTAAAGTAAAGGAAAGCCCAACAAGTTTCTGAATGTTAATTTAATCAGACTACTCACAGTTTTCTTTCACATCATACAAAACGATAACTTGGTCTTGTTTATTTTTAAGAAATGAAGTTTCTAAGGAGTAAAAAAGCAATAATGAAAAGCACTAGGGGTTAGGTGTTTTCTTTCACCAGTTTGTTTTCTATTTTTTTGTACTTCCAGTGGCCACCAGAAACAGAAATATTTGCCCAGCAGTGGTAAATCAGTCCATATCTAGTACTATTCTCATTGTATTATCCTTTTAATGTAGAAATAACACTAAATCTTATCCACAATCCAGCTACAAGCATACTGGGATGCAAGGAATGGAAAGTGGAAGAAATATCAAGCTTTCTTGTGCAATTTGGAGTTTCCCACTGGATCCATATGACATATATAGGTACATATGGCATATATAAACTGGTACTTTTGCTCAGACTTTAAAGCTACAGTACTATAGCAGCTACAGCTGACTGCTGAACAATATCAGGTATCCTCATTTTTTTTTTCCAGTGAAATTTTTTTGCCTGGTGATCTTAATCCTGATTTTCTAGCACAGACTTGAACACCTGCTAAAGTATTGATGTTGGAAGAAATTTCTAGCAGCTTGAAGTGAACTATGGTAAAAATGCCAGCAGTACCTAAATCCCTAACACATATTTGTCCTAAGAATGAAAGGGTTTTCATCTGCTGCTCCATTATTCTCCTCTCATTTTCCAATTAATTAAAAAATTAATTTAAAAAATAATTAAAAAATAAATTGCAGCAGTGTTCTTATTATTTTTCAATGACTCTGTATAACTCTCATAACTCTGCCCAGTTCTGTCAATGAAGACAAACTGACTTGGGAGGGTCTGAACGTCTCTGAAACAACCAATTAAGTTACCCCTGTGTTGTTTAATTAAGTCAAAATCCCTGTCAGAATAGCTTTTTAGAACAATTGCTGAAACACAATGTTCATTCTAGCAATAGACTTTTAAGTATTGGGCTGAAGAACAGTGATCTGTGGTAAGAAAAGTTTGTGTCACAAAATTTATATTTTTATTGTAGCACCTGAAAGTATCCAAATGTTCTTGTCACTGTACAAGCATATATATTTAGCAGTTCTTACCCCAGAGATCTCTAATCTTTCCTCTAACATAAACTAAAAATTATTATTTGATCATTGGTATCGTGCTGTAACTTCATCTCTTCTGAAAAATGCCCAGAACAATACCTAAGAAAAGTAAATATGCATTAAGGAAATGAACACAAGTAATTGAGAGGCTTCTATGATTGTTTTTTGGGGTTTGCTGAACTTCAAAAGTTTATTGCATAACAATTTTTAAGAAAAGTTGATAATTTTCAGTTTATTGCTTCAAAAAAAAAACCTCTACAAAATGCCAAACAAAAAAAAAGGGGGGGGGGGGGAAATAATGTTATCCAATAAAAAAAATTATTTTTAATTAAAAATAAGAAATAGGTTAGAATTCTAAACTAGAACACGATTTCAAAGTTTTCTGTAATTGTTCTTCATTAAAAAAAATATTTTCAAACACTATTTGTATATCTGACCTTTTTTTAGAAATCAAAACATTTAATCAAAAAATTTCTAGTTCTTTACTGAACACTGATTTCAGTCATAAGAACTCAAGTGTCTCATTTGAGATATATTAATTATCACTCTAAAACCAGTACTTTTCAATGTGAATGAGCATGTCATAAATATGATTACTCCTTAGTAAGAAAACCTCTGAAAATTTAAGTGCTTGTGATTGATCTGATTGATCCATGAACCTTAACTTTCATAAGAATCTAACATCCTTTGTCAGCTTCTCCATATAACTATAAATCACTTGATAGAATATTTATCTGATTTATCTGTGGGCTTTATTTACCTTACCTATTAAACACTGACATCAGCAAGGCCTTCACATCCAGGTGAATGGCCCAGAGACTATATATCTGACTGATATATAATGTGTTGGATTCAATCATCCAATAGTAAGACATTCTCAGAATTTCTCAATAAATTTCTCACCTCCACTTGTCTCTTGTCACCTCCTAAGGTTCCTTTTCCTGGATGGGAGGATAGGAAACAAAGTTAGTTCATGTGCATCTCTGTGGAAAGTGTAGAATTCATTATTTTGCTTGCACCTGTATAATTTTACACATTGATAATTAGATTGTAAAGTCATAAGAGTGATTTCTGACCCTACATATTATAAGTGGAAAAAAGCCTGATAATTCTTTTCATTCATTCTCCTGTCTCAACCACTTATGTCCACTACAAAGTTGAATATATCAAGCAATATATATATATTTATATATATATAATTTAATATATATGATGATATATAATTTTATATATTTATATATATAATTTTATATATATTATAACATATAATTATATATATATTATATATAAATATAATTATATATATATAAAATTGCTTGAATATATCAAGCAATTCCCCCATATGCTTGGTGAAAATTAACAGAGCAGTTAATGGATCTCATTGTTCAGAAGTTTTTCATTTCAATATGTAAATCTCACCATTCCTAACAGTCAGTGCTCTCATTCTACTCAAGCATCCACCTCTTTACGTGATATCTGTGCACACCAATTATTGTAGACTGCAAGCATTTTTTTTACCCTTTTGGCAATTTTTTAGTAAATTATATACCCAATTATCATTTTGTCTCCTTTCAACCATTTGGATTGTTCTTTTCTAAAAATGTATTTCATTGCAAAAAATTGATTCAGTGCCAATCAAACTGTTTCAGTTTTGGCATCCCTTGAATTCTGCTGGAACAATTAGTATGACTTCTATTTTTTGTCATTTATCTTCATTTAATATTTTAGATCACAACTCTTAAGTTTCAGCTGCGGATTCTTACTGTGGCCCAAGTTTTCAAACCTTGAGCTAAGCTTTAAGTTATCTGATGGTAGTCCCCTGTTAATTTTAAAAAATCTGTCCTTTTACAGCACGGTGAAGGTGCTTGTGACATTTCTTGCTGTGAATGAGTAGCACCAGGGCCGGTTACAGAGGACAGAATAGTCAGGCGTTTAATACATCTGCCCCCTTGAGGCTCTCTGTAGGTGGTCAGCCATTCTGAATTATCTTTGTTGTCTGATTTTTCTTGCTTATATAATACTCTAGAGGACTGGGCAAGGAATCAGTCTTTGAGAGTGTCTAATAGCAACACCATAGGGTTATTAAACATAGATCTTAGTGTCAGAAGGGATCACTTTGGTCATTTAGTCTGACTTGCCACAACTCTAAGGCAAAAAGATTTCCGGGATAATTTATTTTGCTGAAGCTACAGATTGTCTCCTAGAAAGCTCATTAAATGTGCTTGACAAAAATATAACCTAATGTTGAAAAAAGTATGCAGCAAATTGCAATAAATTCTAGAAATAGAAACTGTTGGGCTTGATTTTGTGTTGTTTTTTTTCCCCCCCATATTCCACAACAGAATTTGGCATTCTGTTCCTTCCTTTGCTTCATGAAATCTTTAGCCAAGGCCATGGTTCTATTTAAATAAAAATCACTTTTTATTTACTCTGGCATTTTTGAAATTAGTATTCAGTCCCTGAAATGAAGGCCCTGTCTTATGTCTTTTTTCTTGATTCTTACCCTGCCTTTATTTAGCTGCAGACAAGAACATGCATAGAGTTGCTTTAGGGTTAGTGGGGTTCTCAAAAAATCTGAATCACAGTTAGATGTCCATTTCACTGTTCTGCCTTTCAGGTATAATTTCCTACATCACTTGTGTGACTTATACATAGTGTACATAAATGATATATAGACTCAATGAACTGACTATTTTGGTACATAAACCTTACTATGTACTTGACTAGCAATACTATAGTAAATTATTTCTTTATCTTCATACTTCTTTCAGAATCTGCACTTCTAAAGAGTGCCATAAAAACAATCTATGCAAGCTTTAGTTGCAGGGAAATAGCTGTGCTTGTCCTCAAACTTTTTTTTTTCTGAATTATCCTGCAAACAGCAGGAAGAACAGCAAACAAGATGAGTAGATGACAGCCACTCAGTGACAGCTATCAGATTTTTCCAAGCCAGTAATAATAACTAGAAACAGCCAAGAGCATAGAAAGGAGCAATATCTTTCACATAGTTCATTCCTAAACTTTAAAAAACTGGCAGCTATAGCACTACCTTACTTTTTGTTTGTTTGTTTTCAAACACACTCTCACACACACTAAACTTGACCTGCAAATATTACTGAACTACTGTCTGAAGTTGTTGAACCTATATAGATGGAAAAAGGCCTCTTGCTAGGAGCTTTGAGGAAGAAAGTAAAAATCACACTATAAGAATTATTTTAATTCTTTCAGGTATTAATGTATAGAGGATTCTTGAACTAGCATTGTATCAGTTGGCGTGGTATTTATAAAGGTATCTGCTTCCAACATTTTGAAAATAATATGAGGCATAGCAAGTCCTTTCAAAATCCTAAAACGCTCAGTGAAAGGGACCATCTCCAACATTTGAGAGATTTAAATTAGTGAGATGGCTTGGAGATCAGCACAGTAAAGGAGACCACTGACTGAGAATTATCTTCATATATTGCATAATCTTTACTTTTTATGAACTTTTTGTAAGGTGGACAAGTAATGCTCCTTCAGCCTTTAAGACTTGGGTTTAATTGGAAAACTTTATTGAATTTTCATTTGACTGTTGTATTTTTACAGAAAGCTTACTGATAACAACTTCTAGTAACCCTTTCTCCCTCCCTGTTCTCCTGTTTGTTGGCTTATCTGATATTATGGTTAAGATTTAGCTATTAATTAAGTTTAATTTTGTCATCACATTCCCCTCAAAATATGCAGGCTATAAACCTCACTTGCAGTATGAATAACAGATGGTAGATATGAATTATTTTTTGCTTGTTCCATAGAGATGGGCAGGCTATGTTAGAAAAGCTTGTAAATGAATTTTAAAAGTCTACAGCAATCAGAACCATTTCCTGTTTGTAATTTGCAATTTTTGCAAAATCTGCATTTTTAATTTCACATTTACTCCAGTTTTTTTCCCCTATTAACTCTGAATTCCTCCTTTATCAACAATGAATATTCTTATAAATGTTATTAGTTGCCTTAGTGGGGCAAATATTTTTCAGTCACTAATTCAGGACTTGAAGAATGCTACAATGTACATGTTACTCTTCCTGTGGACATACTCTCCATTTCGGATATTTCCATTGTCAATATCTATTATAATCCTAAAATCTTAGGCATTTTTGTAACTCATGCAGATCATAATTATTAATAATTTTTTTCACTCTGTACTTTTCCTAATTTTTCTTTTTTTATTTCTTAGTTTTCTCTTTCACTTCTTTTGTGAAATATAATCTCCTGTGAAATATAGCCTAATGTAGATTCTGTAATGATTCAGGACCATCAACCAATAAAGGTTCAGCCCAGTGTGGTGAATGCAGTGACTGGCATAATCAGTTATTCATTGGAGTGTAATAGACTTGTCATGCTGATTGATGCAACAAGATTTGTGATTGTATTTTTAAGGTCAGGAAGTGCTCGGCTGTGATGAGCATGACAATTCTCTTCTATCAGAACCAGAAGCAGCCTTTGTGAACTTTGTTCACAAATCTTGCTAAGATTTGTCTCCTATAATGAAATACATTATTTGATATAATCAATGGATGTAAATTCTGTTATATTAAAATGAAGAACTGATATTCGCCGTCATATTTGTTTTGAATATTTTTGAAAACTGTCCTTTAGATTGTTGGAATATTTCTTTAGTTTTGTTTGCTCTGCTGAAGTAGATAATATATTTGAATGACATTTTTTAAATGTCCCCTTAGTTGGCACTATACAGATCTGGCTTCAGGAGTTAAATGTACCACACTGTGCTTTCATATGAATCATACAGGTATGAGTGAAAGTCACTGTTAAAGTTCTGACCTTGTTGTATTCCTTTGGATCATTAACATAATCAGAGACAATTTCTTTTTTAAAGACTGAAGGCTGTTTGATTTTGAAGAAGAGCGAGCAGGAAAAGGGAAATTACTGAATGAAAAGTTTCATGGGAAAGAAAACTGCTTTAAATAAACAGGTGTCATCCTCAGAAGAAAGGGGGAAAAACCTACCAAAATAAACCAACCAAAAAGACACCACACAAGTCAGAAATAAACAACAACAAAACCCCTCTCAAAAACAAAAGGAGCTGAACCATGGAGATATAATACATCAAATGCATTAATTTTTGAGTATACATAGATGAAAGCTGGCTGTGTAAGATATGTGTAAGGTATCATAACTCTTCTAGTTGGTAAGTTATCAATGCTTTCCTATTAAGACATCTGCTGAGTGGCCTGCTTTCTGAAACTCAGCTTCAAGAGCAGATAACAGATCACAGGGCCTTCCAAAAAGTTCTACAGATAAAAGATGGGCAAGAAACAGAAAAGTAAAACAGAAGAATTTTTACTACTTTTTTCTCATTTCTTTTTGGTGTCTTTTTGTTTTGGTTTTGTTGGTTTTTTTTTAATTTGTATGTTGTTGTATGTAATCAAGTTTCCTCACTTTAATACAGTTTGACCATCATAACACATGAAAATACAGCTGGGATCCTTTCTGTTTATTTCATTGGGGCTTGGATTAATCCTGTAGGTGAAATACCTACTTAGCTCCTGCATTTAAGAAAATTTGAAATCTCTCATGTTTAGTAAATCCAAGTGAAGAATTCCTACAACTATTCTCTTCAAGTTTGTCTCTTTGTTATCTAAATTATAATGTAGGCAAAGCAATGTAACAGAAACTTTTACTACAGGTATCACCATAGAAATGTCTAAGGCTAGGGGTTTCAAAAGCAATTTAAGGGAATTAAGGACCCAAATCCAAGAGAAATTGAAATACAGATCCAATTGATCTATTGCCTCTCTTAGGCTTCTTTTCAAAATCTTTCTCTCATTATTCCTTGCCTACCTATTTTATTCAGACTGAACTCTGCAGTCCTTACTCAGTGAAAACCTCCATTACTGCTCGACTGTCAAGGCATCATGCAGAACAGTTTACTGATTCAGTAATAGAGAAATCTGAGCACCTAGCAGTGTTCTCTCATCACTAAGGTCATTATATCAAAATCAAAGGGAAAATGAAAAGAAAGGAATGTTAACCATTTGTCTGACATATACAAGACATATTTTTCGATATTTGAATTATAATTCTCTATTTTGCCTCAGTGTCTGAGAATGTGGGATAGGTCCCAATATGTGGTGGATTCCCAGACATTTCTGCACCTGGCCTCTTGGCACTATGTCAAAAAGTGACAGGGCAAATCATAAAACTCAAACACGAGATCCAGAAAGCAGAGAACCTAATAGATTCGATAGCACTCAATGATCAACTTAAAAATTCTGGAAAATTCTCACTGGATTTCTCACCCTCAGAAGTGAAGGAGCTGAAGGAAAAACTGAGTGCAGAATTTTCTCTGAACAATGTTGTGTAAAATTCGGTCACAAAAGACAGTGAATGGCACATAAATATCTGAGTCTAAGTGCCTGTGCCCTGCAGGAGCGCTGAATGTGTCCTGTTGCTGTTACCACCTGTGAACGAGATACAAGGTGGGCTGGCTGCAGGAAGGTGTCTCATTTGTTAGCATTTACTTCCCTGTCTTGGTGAAAAAAAATGAGGCATTTTCCTCAGTACTTTTGATCTTTAAAGACTGCTTAAGGGAATCACAAATCTTGCTTTGTCATATTTTCTTGTCTGATTGCTACTTTTTCCACGCATTCTTTTCAGGATACTCTTTCAAGTCTTAGGTTACAAGCTAATCTGTCTCTCTTAAAGCAGTTTTTTTGTTTGTTTGTTTCTTCTGTTTTTATTTAAGATCACGCGATGTGTATTCTCTATTTAGCACCTGCATTTATTCCCCTGCAGGAACAATCGCATCATGACTCGAGCGTCTTAAAGAATAATATCACTCTAAGTAAAAGAATTTAAAAGAAAAGTAGATCTTAAAAGTAAAGAGTCTATGTTCAGGCCTGCCTTTCCTTAAACAAGATTCCTTTTTGGAATGTTTCCTTTTGAACAAGACAGTGACCAATATGGTTTAAATCTACCCAGAAAATCTCTCTATCTCTGTGTTGAGTTGCTTTCCTGCTTGACAATCCCAGAATTTCTACCCATTAGAATGAGAAAACACATTCATAAAATAAAATCTGGCAGCACCATAAACTTCAGCTTCATCTGAGAGCATTGGAAATTCTTCGGTGAACACTGAAGATACATTGGAGATAAGATCGTGCTTAATTCATGATGTACAGAACCATAGGAAATTATTTGCTGAACAAACCATTTTGTTGTAAGTTTTCATATCTCCATTCGCCACATTTCAAGATTTGAGTTTGGTTGGTTTTTGTCTTTTTTTTTAACCAAATACCAATTGGTGGCATTAGAGACACATAACTTCTTAAAAGGACGCCAGTTTAAACATTTAAAGTTTAAATGCTTAAACTTTAAACACCAGTTTAAGATCTCTTCAGAATGCAAACCAAAACACAGTGAGTATACTGAGAGATCACCCTCACAATCATGTTTCTGATCTAAGAAGAAGAGAAATATGGATTATGAGATGATCCAGGCAGATGTTGCCAAATCTCACAGCAGAACTGTGTCATGAATGCATGGCAAGATGAACTGCAAGCTGGGCACTTCTGCAGAAAGGCAGAGAAGGTCTGAAAGCATAGAGAAATGCGATCCAATACAATATACATGCCAGATTTTATACTCTATTGCTATCCCTCTCCAAGACAAGGAATCTTAAGTTTTAAGGAGAGATTTTCATAATGTTCTCCTTGTCCCAGTTCACCATCACTACTGTCAGAATTTACCTCAAGTGGCTGAAAGCTTCCAAACGTCTTTCCTTGCAAATCTGTCTGGGAGACATCTATTGTTGAAAAGAGAAAAATAAGGTTATGAACAGAGGGGCTTTTGTGTGTATTCAGGGAAATTAATGCCCTTTAAAATGAAAAATGGGTGAATGCTGTTAATAAATAATAACATGAGATATGTGTTTTATTTATATATAGGTGTATAACTAGATTAGGATAAATATCATGACGGACTGTGAGAAAGTGGAAAAAAAATCAAGTCAAACTAGTGCAGAAATAATTATAGGAGAAGATGAGAAAGTACACTGTAAACATACCCTCACCATCTCATGGTGAGTAAAATGCAAGAAGTACAATTGAGCAAAAGCAACGATCAGTAGAATGAATACTGGAAGAAGATCATCTTTCATTATGTGGAAACTCCTGCTTGAAGAACCAGGCTACTTCTGCTATAGATCAAATGATCAAAGGCTGGTATCAATACTATTCTGTAAATTATCTATGTGTGTTGTCAGTCTCTTTTGAGTGCTCTTTTGCTATGCTGAGAGGAATATTCTTTTGTTCATGTTGAAGTAAAATGTTAACAATTATTGAGGCATAAAAGAGGAAAGATTTAATGCTAGTAGAAGAGCTAGATATTGGAAAATTTAGTGTAATCTTTTCACACCGTGGGAAAGGTAACATTCAGATAAGCCAATTAAAAAAAAAAAAAAAAAGAAGCCATAAAACAGACTAAAAAGAACAAGTGAGATTGATGGGACGATGAGATGTGGAAGGAAATGAAAATGAGAGGGAAATAACAAACCTATACAATAGCAAGCCTATACAACCCCCGCTGCATAGCTGCCAAAAGTTATCTGAACCAGCCTTACAACAGACATATAGAATCATATGGGCAAAAGGACTAGCACCCGAACTACATTAAATTTTAAAAAGAAACAAATAAAAGACCTTATGGGGGAAAATGATTTAATTTTTTAAAGGCACTGGAAAGTATTTATGACTTTTTTCTGTAGAATCTTTTGAAAAGAGATGACTCTGTTAGCTACTCATTCCTCAGTATAGCTTTTTGGCTATGTTTTTAAGTCTCAATACTTTTAAGAAGCTGAGCAAGGCTGAAACTTGTGCCTTCATCTCTGAGGGAATCCCTCAGGATAATCTATGGTCAGGCTGCACTATTAACTTCTGGGGACGGTTAATGTGAATAACTTGTTAAAAGGGATTCCTAGCAGTAGTAGTGCTTTGCTATATGTTCATTTCTGAAAGTTTTTGGTTAAGGACTGTCTTGCCCAAGGGAAAAAAATTGTTGTCTTAGTTATCCTTTTAAATTATTTTTCAGAAAGTTGTAAGCAGCACATTAAAATCACAACTCTATAAAATGTAGAGGCAGTTTTGTCACTGATTTCAGAGACACCAGGGCTGTAATTTTTGAGATTATGGCATGAAAATAGGCATGGATGTACGTGCTTATGAATGTGTGACTGAGGAGGATTACATCTCATCTTCTAGTTTAATAACTCATTGGTGACTACTAATATTTTACCTCACTTACTGTTTAAGATCACTCATAATGCACAGCTTAATGAGTGCACAGTTTCTTTGTTCCCAGGAGATGAACAACTATTCATATAAACATACATGCTTATGACAATGCAGTAAAAAACACTTTATATGGAAATCAAACTATGTTGTCTATACAACACTACTTGTTAGCATAACGCCAGCTACATTGACGTTGTTGTAAAAGTCACCACCAATATTCAGAATGTATATTTCCATAAATTTGGAGGACCAAAGAAGACGTTTTAAATTAACTTTCCAAAGTCCATTCTTGCAAAGAGTTTGTATCATAGCAAACACTCCAGAAGTATGAGTTTTTAAGAAAAAAAATTCGGAAAATTGATAAAGTTACAGATTTTGATGGAATATTTTTCCTTATATTTATACTTAGATTTATTTATAATGTATCTTTAATACATGCATATGTAAAAATTATGAAAACCTAGATCGTATAAATAAAAAATCATATAGATTTATAGGCATATATAAATATATAGTTAAATGTTAGTGATATATGTTTCCTAGTTTTTCAATTTACCACTAGGAAAATCAAACCACTTTTAGAACTTTTGATGCATGTATTATTATCTCTCACATTAAGCTGAAACATTTTGTGTTATATCACTTGAAGGAATCTGTCTGCTTACGGTGCGTAGGACAGATATAGTAAAAGTTGGCACCTTTAAGCGAAATTAATTCTCATAGTTGTTCAGATTTCTGAGAAAGGCCCCACAGATAAGCCAGCATTTGAAAATACTAAGTAATACCACAATTAAAAGTAAAATAGATATAACACAGAAGAGAGAAGCTGAGTGGTAAAAACTAAACATTGTTACAATATTAGGTTTTCATTTGGTAGAATTTGATTGACATTAAATATAAATATGTCAACATTGGCCTGAGAGACAGCAGCCTCTGAGGTTACAGACCTTCCCTGCCCCCAGCTGTCCCTTTGTCAGCTAAAGATGAAAATACTGCCTTCTCCATCAGCTCTGGTTAGATATTTTTATCATATTAATTGTTTTGATGGCATCTGAGAATTTACAAAGAGCTACTGCTTAAGATACTTTGAAATTTCTATTGATACAATATGTCATTATCTTTATATCACTTGTTGTTTGAGGATAAACTACCAGCATTCACAGTTATTTTACAGAGGAGCAGAACATTTCGCTTTTTTAGTTCTCCTCTGTCTGTGAATCCTGGCAGAAGAGGGAAAGCTGCAGCATGAAAAAAAAATGTAATCCTAATTCCCTTATCTGCTGGCCAAAACGGGCATGAGTGGGAACAACACTGAACAGGATTATACTCTTTTCAGGTATCTTCAGGGAGAAACAATTAAAACTATTTCTTGATAGGACTTTGCAGAGCTAACAAGTCAAACATTGCAGTGAAATTTTTCTATGAAGTAAAATCCTGTGCTTATTTTTTCCATGAACTTAGCATGTGGCTTCCACTTAAAAGTCCCATTTCACAAATATAAATGACAGTTGCTGTTGATACACTAGAGTTTGAACAGTGCAAAAGAATGTCTCCTTTAACACTAGCCATTCTGTCACGTCACATTAGGGACCTTTCCTTTAGATTGTGCCAGCACACAGCTCCAGAAGATACAACATCAGATGACTGGACAGATGAAATATCAAAGCCAACTCCAGTGACTAGTTACCTGCTGCCAGTCTAGTGTTTGAGCTTGAGAGTCTGCAGCTGAAGCCCTGCTAGAGCCAGAGAGAAGACAGCTGGAAGCCTCTTGGCACCTTACTGCCCACTAATTTCAATATGTCCCCCAGATACTGCAGGAAGCAAGCTAGTGCAGGAGTTTTTTAGAGAGTATTGAGTTAATTAAAGGAATATTTTTCAATATCCACAAAACAGAACAAGCTTTTACTTTATAAAAAAATCATTGCTTATGAAGTTAGCGTTTCTTAAAAGGACTCAAATGTCAGTCACAGAAACCAAAGGTCTCTAACTCTTTAACAGGCATAGCACAACAGCAATGTGAGGTTCCTACCCTTAATTTCCTTTGATTACCTACCATAATTATATTTTGTGACCTGGATAAAATATTCCTAGAAATGTGAGATGTGCTGTTCCCTGACAAATGGTTCCAATGCTTTATGTGCAAAGTCTTGGCAGCTCAACAGTTCAGTACCCCCTGAATATGCTTTTGTCTCACTTTTGTTAAAATCCAAGGTAGAAAAGAGCATTTTAGGTCATCATGCTCATTGCCCTGCTGTCACAGGCAACATGTCATACAACCACCCCCTTAAATTCGCAGCCCTCAAAAGGCAGGATGTTATTTGTGCTTACTGGCCTTACTGGATGTCTAACCCAAATCTACATTTTATTGGAGTTCAAGAATATTCTCATCCTCAACCCGTTGCTACCCAGTGTAGAACCATTCATTCCGATGCCAGCCTGGCCTATCTGTTGTTTATCTGTTGTGTAATTTGTATGGGACAGTGACATTCCCTTACATCCTTTGCTAGACTAACCACATCAAGATTTTCAGTTCTTTCTTGTAAAATAAGTTGGGTTTTTCTGATCATCTTATATTTTATTCTGTTCAAGGCTTGATAATCTTTCATGTAGCTTCTGACAAATGGCTAAGAATGGCAACTCTTGGCAGGTACTTTTGTTATTGTTATGTCAATATCTATCCAAATATCTAGTCAAAGGGAAAAACACAACCCCGTCCTATTTTAAGTGCACAAAGAAGGCCATAAATTCTATGAGAATCTGCCAGGCCTGAAGACATTGGCAAATGCTCTACACATTATTATTGGAAGGACAATGAATTTGGACGAAGATTCCTGAACAGATCAGTTGGATAATTTGTTGCCTGTGTTTGAAGAACTCTGTGTTGGCACTTCTTTCATAATGAGTTGGAATAGATCTTTCCTAACAGAAGCTAAAGTTTAATAGGTTTCATAAATACTGTGGGGAAAAGCAACCAAAACCAAAAAAAAAGTAAACAAAAACAAAAATAGAATTATTGAGCCTTCCTGACTATACATATATATATTTTAATAAAACTATCCTAAGCATTTTGATACGGCCTTTTCCCAAAGAGTCACTTGACAGAAAGAAAATGTTTTACAGCAAGGATTGTCTACTAAACAACCTAATCAAAATATTATTAAACAATTACACTGCAGTAGGCTGTTTAATGAAGTGTTTTCAGTGCAGTTTGAACGTTAATAGCAACAGTGTTAAGCTGCTTTGTGCTCTGCGTATCAAACAGCCTGGCATAAAGTGAGCTGACTAACAGCCAAATAAAATCTTGAAGCGCCTTTGACAGACAACATACTTGTGCCAGTCTAAATCTTGTCATGCATTATTATTGAACATGGAAATGAAAAAAAAAAAAAAAAAAGGAATGTCAAGAGCTCCTACATAGCATATAACATAGTTAGCCCCATGATAACAGGGGGCCTCCTGCATTTTCCCTCATGGCAGTCCTGTGCTCTAACAGGGATTTGAATCTGAGCAGGAATTTGAAGCTGTGTGTTCTGTACCTGTGTGGAAAGAAAGTTTAGATTTCTGTTCAGATTCAGCAGCTCTCCTGGGCTGTAGCTAAGGGGTGCTGCATCAGCATGTAATTTACAGATAGTCACTCGTTCCCAAAGGTTCAATTGGCTTTAAAAGAAGAGAGAAATACTCAAGAGAATGAGGAAATGGCCTGTTTGAATCTTGCTGACTAAAACTTTTCTAAAGCTCAGTATCTCGGTGATTTTTGCTTTTTTTAGCAAGAAGCCAACAATAGGATATCCAGCCAATCTTAAACAGAGAAATAGGCAGTTTCAAGAGTTCATCCCCAAAGTAATAATCTAAATTTCATTAAGGAGATCCATTCTTACTGAATATCAGCAACGAAGGAAATTGATAGGGTGTGAAAACACAGAGCCAAATTTAGATTTAAATCTGGACTTCCCAGGGATGGGTTACATTACCACTAACATAAGTGGGCTGAAAAAAAGGTGGATACTGTGAAAATTTGTAACATTCCAATAATCTTATGTATCTAACCCAGCTACAGGACTTAGATTAATGGCTGATGAGCTCTGATGAATCATCTTTAAAGATGATGTAAAGTTACCAACAGTTCTACCACTCTGCCACCCTAAAGCAGAGTTGTCCTGAAAGAGACAATGTCTATACTTCAGCTTATCTCAGTTGAAAGTCCACATCTTATCAAACTTCCAGTAGAAGTGTCTTTAGGCCAGGATGCTGTACTTTGTGCTGAAGCATCTGAGCTGAGGGCATTCTTCCTCTTCCGATATCTCTGCTGCATATAGTGGGGGAAGAAGCATAATTTTTACTAGTTGACAGAGTAAATATCTAGGGACTACCACTGTAAAATGGCTTGGACATTGCCTTCAAATTGGGCTTGTGTCTATAGGAGCCCCTAGGTGAAGTCTACCTCCCGGGTATTTCACAGTGGCATAGTCCAGAAGCCTTCCAGAAGCAATGAGCATCTCTGGCCATCCACCTCACATTTAAGGGGAGGCTGAGCTCCAGTGTTCATTTCTTTTAGTCCCAACCAGTTCTGCCCTTGCCTCAGTGTTTCTGTAGCTGCCCTTTTCCAAAAATGTGTGTGGGCTTTCAAGATTGTATCACAGTCACAGCAAGACTGGAGCTGTTGATGTTAAGATGTGGGTAACAAACACTGTTACAATGGCAAAGCATAATGTCATCTTACAGCTGTAAACGTTGCCTAGTACAAAACCTAGTGGAGAGAGGAGCAAGTTGCAGCACAGATGTGAGCGTGCAGGAAAAGTTGGTGAACTCTAAATCGGTTACACAGCTGACTTTGTGAACTTATCCTACAGCTTGTTCAGTTTCTTACAACACCTAATAATTTTGTCTTCTTAAAAAAACAAAACAAAACAAAAAACAAAAAAAACCAAAAGAAAACAAACACACCAAACTTAATTCAAATTCTCCTGAAATGTGGGAGAAATTGCTAGGCTGAAGAATATTTTCTTACTCACTACCGAAGCCAACAAAGTTGGAACAATGTTTTGTCTCTCTTTTCCAATTTAGCAACACAACGCACCAATTACAGTAATTCTCACTTCTAAACAACTTCTTCCTCCACTTCCAAAAATATCTTTTTCCACCCACCATCAAAGTGTTTCCTAATAGCAGAGAGAGAGCCCTAAAGGGGTGGTTGCCATGAGATAATTGGATGACATACTCCTGAGATCTGAAGTGTGGGAGGCATGGCTTAGCTGTGCTTTGCCTCACAACACTCCAGGGACGTGATATAGGCAATTGAAGTTTCTGTTTCCACTTATGCCTCATTGCCTCAGCATGCCAGACCACTCTCATGCAAGCCTTGATGGCACTTCTGTGTCTAATATAGTCTATGCTTATGGGTTCTGCAACACCATTTCAGCAGCAGTAGCTATAGCATGACACAATGATATTAGATCTGGCCCCCAAGAAACCCGAAAACATGGGTTTTCATTAGCA
Source organism: Scolopax mira (assembly GCA_004320125.1). NCBI lineage: Eukaryota > Metazoa > Chordata > Aves > Charadriiformes > Scolopacidae > Scolopax > Scolopax mira. Next base: position 27,541 of record BJBW01008249.1, read on the forward strand.
GATGTGGGCTTGTGAATAAAAAAAGAAGAAACATTTTATGGGAACATAGTATCCATGAAGGAAATTACCAAGCTATTTATTTGCTCTTCTGATCATGCCTGTTGGAGGCATTCCACTGTCATATAAATATTTAAATTCTGATTTGTGCTGGGGAAAAGTGTGACTGGATTTGGGAGTTCCAGGTTCATACTTTTGCTTCACGCTCCGAGTGTCTCTGCCTCTGTAACCAGGGGACTGTGAAAGACGAGGCCACACCTGAATCCACTGCAAGGTCAGATTTTGACTTTAGCCCTGGCCACAGTTTTGGGATTTTTGAACTAAAGGGAAAATCATGACTACTGTAGGCACATGTCAGCTCTGCCAGCAATTCTTGAAATGCCCAGAGCCTTGGCACAAATCACAGGGTAATCTTGTGAACATCTTTGCTCACCACAAATCATGTAAGACTTCAGAAGTATCATGAAGGCAGCGCTGGAGTCACATTTGATAACAACAATTAAGACTGAAACAGAGCAATTATGTAAAAGAGATGAAAATAAAATTTTTCATGAGGGACAAAAAACCATAATGTCTGGATCCACACAGCCTTAATGTTTGATGAAGAAGATATTGAAGAGAAAGAAATGGGAGAATCAGATTTTATTGGGTTTTTTGGCTATAAGACACTTAATTGAGTTTAAAAAAAAAAACAACAACAAAAACCCCCAATTGAAAAACAGGAGGAAAACAGCTCCCTGTTTCTATTATTTCAGTTTTTTAAACCCCTAGGGCATGAGCAGTTAAATATTTACTTCCAGTAAGGTGACTGAATTACCTTTTACACAAAAGTAAAAAGAAAGCCAGAAAAAAAAAAAGGGGAAATATTTTACAGAAGAATCCACAAAGACATTGTAAAAATATTCTAGGTTGATGTTTCCCTAGAAAATTCATGTAATGATCTCTAATGGGAAAGTTCCTGGCTGATAATATTTTTCATATTTTTACTTTTTTTTTTTTTCCCTTCACAGCTGATCTCCTCAGTGTTTTTGTGGTTTCCTGGTTTCCTCACCGAAATTGTGATTATAGATTAAGCACTGCCTTTCAGAGTGCCATTGGCAATGTCTTTAAATTACTAGGCATGGAAGCAGAGAGCTCTTTAGAATGCCTGAAATCTGAGACCACTCAAACTAATTGATTTTTCATCCTCAAGGACTGGTATTACTGAGGTTGGATGCTCCCAAGTATGGCACAGTTTATCTTAGCACCTGCACTTTGTTAGCATTTCAGTACATAAAAAGCATTTTTCTTCTTTTGTTAATTGTGCTGATTTCTTAGTGCACACTCTTAGGAGAAGAAAAAACAAGGGTAATTTAATGAATGTATGTAGTTAGAAAGCGGAATTAGTTTCTTAAACATTGCCTTCCTTGCTGTGACTAACTAAAATATAACAACAGATACATCACAATGTAAAGTAAAAGTGTGAATAGATAATGCTACATAACATCAGCATCATATCACATTTTTTAAGACTAGTGTCTTTGGATTTTGCTGTTTTGGTTTTTTTTGGTTTGTTTTTTTTTTAAGACAGAAATAAAATTCAACATAGTTTTGTGTCTAGTTTAGTTAAAAGAATTAAGTCCTTCTATTAACTTCCAGCGTGAGTTATAACACTTATGCACCTATTCATTTTCATATTTTTTAAATATTTATTTGTAGAAATATTTACATATCAGAGATGTTTGGGTATGTAGGATGAATATTCACATCTATCTATCAATCTACTGAATACCTACCTACCCACCCATCCAACACAGCTGTGGCAAAGGCTCTGCTATTTAGAGGCTTTTGATAACAAGCCTCTAACTACAGATGAAGCTCTACTCTATCAACGACACCCTCAGTCTGGGGAAACTCTGCATTTCTTCACCTGATGTTTCTCTTTGCTTGGGTGGTTGCCAGGCAAAAAAAGCTGTACTTTTGTGAGGGTTTTATGTTATATATTTGCTGTTGTCACATTTCATCATTTGCTACTGTGTTGTAAATGAGGGTGAGGACCCAAAAAAAGATATTTTCTTTCAAGCCAGGTATATTTTGAAGACCATGTGATACACCAGCAAGAAATCAGGTTCGGACCAACATTATTGATACAAGTATCATACAACCTAATTCTTAACACATTTAATGTGCCTGCCATGCTATCTTCATCTTCTAGAAATGGAGTCTTCACTTGAACTGTTTATGTTGCATTTTTTAACGGTAAATAAATATGCAAGATTCTATCAAACACACTTAGAAATTATGCTACTGTGAAATGACTCAATGATTGGTCAAGAACAGAAGTTTTTCTGTGGGCATGAAATAACAAATCTCTGAATAACTTGTTCTAGTATCTGTTTGTACGATACCAAACATTCAAGTTCCAGCCTGAATCATTAAAAAGAAATATTTCCAGCCTCAGAAAAGAGATTTTTCCACTGGCCAGAATGGCTTGACTGGCAGAACTGGAAGATCAGCACGACTTGGGTTCTGCTCTGTATTAATTAAGGATATTAAAATACTGTTAAAAAAATTTACCTCATAAGGCAACATCAAGTTTGACTGTGTTGGAATTGTACACATGGTGCATTCAATTTATAAAGGGGTGAAGTACATGTGGTACTGAAGACCCTTCCATTCTTCCTGGATGAATGGGTGAGTCACCAGCCTTGTGTATCTTCCATCTTTTTCATTCACATATTAGTTTTGTAACCTACACAATGAATTTATAGACTTCCAAGAGCTAACACAGATTCCTTAATGAATTTATGGATTTTCTTTGTCAGTTGGCTCTGGAATCCCTGAGACTATTAATCTTATATGATTTCACTGTCCATGTTGACAACGTAGAAGATATGTTTGCTTTCACGCTCATCTTCCACTTTATAGGCAAAATCATGTGTTTATTAGGCCTGTCTGTTATCCCTCTGATAACTCACGACTGCAAGATTTACTTGTCTTCTCTCCGTGCTCATCACTGGAATGAATGACAGTTCTTCACTCTTGCCAGTTATACGGTAGCATTTGCAATAATTCTGTCTAGTTTTATATTACCAGCTATGAAACCATTCTAGCTTTTTCTATTTAATTTCTGCCATTCTCTGTTTTTTATATGTGTTTGTGCTCAGTAAATGCAAAAAATAATCCTGGCAGTGTCTTTCATGTCAAAGCATACAATATTTCTTGCCCTTAAAATAAGTTTTTAGATGTTTTTATTAGCTTTCAATTTCCTATTTTTTTAGGATTTCTGGAGTATTTATCAGTTAATTCTATTACATTAACCTTCTTTTTCTTTATATCTTTTGTCATTCATATTGTCTGTACTTGGATTGTTTTTAGTGTGTCTCCAGTGTGCTTTAATTTATGACATTATTTTCTTCATACCTTAATATTCACATTTTCAATTAATTTATCCACACAGTTATTTATTTTAAATTTCCTGGGTTAATTTCCTTAACATGCGCATTCTTTTTATGTCTCTTCTGATCTCCGGAAATGACCAGTTTCTAATAACACTATGCTTGTGTTATCATGGACTTCCTTTCTCCTATTAAGCCTGCAAGTATTACTTGCATTTGCCATAGACTTGGGGGAAGGGAGGAATTGCATCCAGTTAGCACCAAAATGAACAGGACACAAAGATAAAAAATATTGCTTTGACTGTGTTTATGTAAATAAACTAATGTTAAACAGAAAAGTCAAAATCAATTTTATGTTAGTCTTTTTTTTTCCCTCTTTTTTTTTCCTTTCTCCTGGAACAGCAAGTGGTCAAGATAAGTAGCTTTCCCAACAGATTTCAACTTCTGTTTAGGCACAGTCCAGACAGATCATAGACTAGGAATCTTTCTCAGCATGATGTCTGTTTGGGGCAACCTGTATTAAATACTAAGAAAGTTTAATATTAAAGAGGTAGCCAGATTTTGTTATTGGTTCCAGGGCTAGGGAATAGATCTCATTTAGTATATTAGTATAGATTTAGTTCTTGTGCACTGATCATTTTATTTACATTTCAAGGTAAAGAACCATTTGTTTATATTTCAAGGTAAAGAATCAGTTATTCACTGGCTAGCTACCATATAATCAAAATGAAATTATGTGAATAAACCATTTTGAAGCACACAGAAAACTTAGTGTTTGGCTCTATGAAATAAAAAATAAAACCCCAAAAAATCAGACAATGCAGGAAAATTCTTTTTGGAAGTGGTAAACAATATAGCAAGCAACAACAGGGACAAATAACAAATTGAATACAACAGACTGCACACAGAGAAGTCACTGGAGTGTATGAAAAGGGAGAAGATGCAGCACTGGAAAAGTTTGTCCAGGCAGGTTGGGGAATCTCCATTCCTGGAGCTTTTCAAGACTCAGGTAAACAAAGTCATGGTTGACCTGATCTACTGCTAGTGTTAGTTTGTCTTTTATTGTACTGGATGACCATCCACCTATTTGATGGTAAATCCCTAAAAAAATCTTAAAATATGGAGGACAACACTGGAGGTAATCTGGGAAAACTGTTAAGTCCATGCACTTTTACTTATATATGTCCTGTCATGTGTTTTAAAGTTGTCTTTCATGGTGGAAGGGATATAATTTGGATTCCTTATAGCCACAACAGCCACTGTGATAATTACTTTGCTACTAAAGAAATCCTGGACTGCTTCTTCATTAGACTGTTTCTCTTACAGCAGTTCACTCTTGCGATTTTCCCTTGCCATTTTTTCCATTCTATTAAATTTTTCTCTTAACTATGCACTTTTAATAGGGCTTTAAAAGCACACATTAAAGAATAAAACTTGTAAATGTCAGGAAACATACAAAATTTAGGGGGCTTGTTTCTCTATTTTAAAATGCTGCCAAGAAACTATATAGGTATAGACATACTCATGCATAGTCTCCTAAAGGAAGAAATAACTGCTTTTCATTCAGTACAGGAAATACCTTCTGTCTGTGATTTTTCTGTTATTGCTGTGGATGAAAGAAGTAATCCAGATTCTTTTGGGGCAGTGAGGGACTGAGTTCTGGTTGTGTGACAGAACTCAGAGGGTTCTAATTAATGGAACAGGGTCAAGTTGGAGGTCTGTGACCAGTGGTGTCCCTCAGGGGTCAATACTCGGCCCAGTCCTGTTCAACATATTCAATGGCCTGGGCGAAGGGACAGTGTATCCTCAACAAGTTCGTAGATGGTACCTAATTAGGAGGGCTGGCTGACACTCCAGAGGGCTGCACCACCATCCAGCATGACCTGAACTGGCTGGAGAGCTGGGCAGAGAAGAACCTAATGCTAACATACCTGTGTAATCATCTGAATAACAGCACGGTGGAGAGTTGTTTCCTCTGAGTGCACTTTGTAGGCATCTACATTTGGATTAAAAAGTCTTATTAACGACTAACTGCCAAATGCTGCAAAATAAGGATCCTTAGACATCTCTCTGTCTCATCATAGTTATCAATCTAATTCCCACAAAGTTCCAGTAACCCCAAATTTACTAATATCCCCAATACACTTTTCAGTCAACAGTATAAAGATTATTGCTGCCACTTTTTCAAAAAGAATACAGACAGTTCTAGAAATACAGCACTAGACAGAAACAAGACTTAAAGTAAAATCTGTCTTTACACAGGTTAAGCATTACTGAGGGTGTTTTTTTGGACTTTATAATTTCCACAGTTACTGCCATAACTGAAAGTGAAGCAATAATAACAAGTGAGAAATGTCATAACATCCATAAAAGCTTTAGAGCACATTCCTAGAAACAGTTCAGTGTTTGACCCCAAAACAAAAACTGTGGGGATTTACATGAAATTTAGATACCTTTCTACAGCAAAGCAGTCCTCAGAATTGTTGCAAAAAACTTGGAAAAGTGATTATCTTCTATAGCATAGGACGAGACAAAATGTTATTCATATTGGTTATGATCTATACTCTTTTTTTTTTTTTTTTTTGTAAGTGACTGACTAGTCTGAGACTTCCAGACTTCTTTCACTCTTCCTACCATCCTTTGCATGGTCTTGTTATGCTAGCCATGGCACAACCAGTCCATAAAGGTCCAAAAGTCTATCATCTTATATTTCTTTGCATGGGCAAGCACCTTGAAAAAGCTAATGAGTAAAAATACAAATTACCTGAGAATAGGTGGATACTTTCATGGTTTTGACTTAGAGGTCTTGAAAAAGGCTCAGATTAAATAGTTTCCTGTAACTCAGCTTGTCAGACAGAAAAACCTAAGATTATTCTCCCATATAAATGGGGCAATGCTATATTATGAATTGCTGATTTAACATCACTTGACTATAGCGTATAGTAAAGGTATATTTTCATGAAGTAAAAGCCTCATGAAAATGCACTAAGCATTTTTATTGACACAAATATCCTGCTTATAATTATAATTTTAAAAGTTACAATTAAAAGTCTGAGGGAAGGTTTAAAAATTCTCAGTTACACAGAGGAATATAATAATAAATTTTGTATACTCTAAGAGTAATTTATCTCTCTATATAAAGCTCTTCATTTTATCCCTATTCAATTCCGTAGGACATTCCACTAACTCTAGATGTACTTTGCCTTGTATAATGAATTCTTAAAGAATACCTTTTAAATGTCTAATCTGTATTCATTTACTATGCGAGTGACTCACTAAAGTTAATTAATTAACTGCATTGAATCTGAAGCACTGAAAAGTGTGGGCACATAAGGTCAAAACCAGGTTGTAATTTTAAAAAAAGATTCTAACAGTTCATTAGATATGTTCACATTAAGTAAAATAATTTTCTGAGTCCTGCAGTATTTGCTTCTTTTCTGTAGTACATCAGTGGTCACTGGCAGAGCCACAACTTGATTTGATTTTGATTAACAAAAATTAATGCTCATCTGCCATCACACTGTCCTGCTGAGATATTTTCTTTCACTGGTCCAACTATTTGTCATACGCTTGACTGTGTAGCTTCCATCACTTTTTAAATTGTTTTGCTTAGTGCAATTGCAAGATCATTAATAATTAAAAGAGAAAGATGAATAAATAAATAGCATGGGATACAATTTAGCTGAGTTGGAGATTTCATCAGCTGTGAGTCAACATTTACCACTATTAAAAAATATTCATGACTTTGATGGAAAAAGACCAGCAACTGAATTTGGTCCCAGAGGATCAGGATCTTAGTAGGGAAAGAAAGGGAAAGAAAAAGAAATTTAGGGCTTCCTAAGCACATGCAGTTTTGGCTAAAAATAAACAAAAAATCCCTCATGTTCCTATGTTTTAAAACAAAAGGGTAGTTTGTCTCACATACTCATACTTTATGATAACAGCCAGACAACTAGACCTTCAGTTTTCTCAACTGTGAATGAAACAATGTAAAAAATGAATTTTTTTTCACTCATAAACTTAATATTTTTCAGCTGCTTTTACCTTGTTGTTTAAAATTCTTTTTGTTAACAAAACACATTGCAGGCATTGCACAGGCCTATTCGAGTGTGTAAAAATAAATGAGATATAGCCCATCTTAATCCTTAAATGAAGATTTTTTCTTCTTTTTCTTTTTTTTGCTCGGCAAACAATACATTCTTCAGTGTTCAGCAGGTGATAAATCAACTTCAATTTCCTCAGAAGATATTAATCAGGATGAAACACATGAATGATTCTTAAAGAGCCTTCAGTTTGTAACTATTTAGATTATTACAAAACATGTAATAAAAAGTTGTTTCTGAGGGACTGAGGATTAAAGACATGCAAATGCATCGATCCCAGTTGGATATATAAGCATTTCCTAAAATTTCATTTATTAAGTTGACTGTGAGTTGAATGAATTGCAACTCATTCAAGAGTCTGAACTCTGTTTTCTAGGACAGAGAATGTGTCTGTCATTATTTTTCATATCATATCTGTTAAAATAATTTCTGGTGTGGGTCTCAATTACTACTTGCAGCCATGGTCATTCTGTATGATTCCATACAAGGCAAGGAGGATACATTACTCTGATCTACCATAAGAGAAAAAAAAAAAATCATAACGCTGAAGATCTTTCAACTAAATATGAATCAAATCCTCTGGTCCTGTAAGAATATTACTGCCTTGCTAATTTGAAGTGAGTTTAGATTTCAGGCCTTAAGTCTAGGAGACCTACCTTTATCAAAACTGACTTCATGCATAGTATGGACACAGACTTTCACCAAGCAATGTTAGTATCAAGATCAGTAACCTGTCCCTGAAATAGAACAAGATTGAATAAAAGACCCCAGGTGAGAGAGCATGTTCCTTTTAAAGCTGTTACAAAAATATGTTGATTTTTTGACATTTTCACTCATTTCCATTTTCATTTGTCTTCCTCTCTTTCAGCCATTGAATTCTCTTACTCCTTTTTTAGATTAGATAACACCATATCTCCTCACTGTCTAAATATAATGTAAAAATCACCAATCTAGTTTGGTAATCCCATAATCATTAGGGTTATGGTAGTTGGAGCTTCTCTTAGTTTCACACAATAAGATGTGTCTTCCACAGACAATGATCACTCTTGGAACTGTCATGTAATATCTTCAGAGAGAAAGTCAGTTTCCCTATGATGGTCTCACTTATGCTAAACGATAACACTGCTTTCTGAGCAGAGGTAATGAAAAATAGTTTGAATTCACTGGAGAGAAAAGAGCTTGCTTGTGTCAGAAAAATTTACCTATGCAATTTGAACATGCCAAAGATTCTAAGTAAAATAATAATCATCCTTATTAGGGGTTAGATTGACAGTGCAGGATGTGACATCCTATTTTTAGCTATGTGTTAGGAACAGAAATTCTCTGCTAGCCAGTGTCACTACTGCCTGAGGAAACATGAAACCACAGCTCCCACTTACCAGAAGTTATGAGGTACACAGTCTGTGCATGTAAGAGAAGTTCTATGTTTTCTCTGTTGACACTGTTCTACATTTTATGAATATTTTAACATTCATTTCAGTAGTGTGGAAATGCAGATAAACTCTGTCTCAGTTCAGCGTCTAACAGCCTTGGAGGCTTCGATCATTTGTGCTCTGTCTCAGAAATAATTTAATTTCAATAATAAAGATTCAAGGAGACTTGTTTTAGAATAACATGCGGTTAGAAAACTCATTTGAGATGTGGGAGAAACATTTTGTAATCTGCTTTCTGGCTGATTTAGAGTTAGCTCTTTCGTGTAATGCAGCCTAGGAACAGCATTGACTATTTTCACTGCCACATTAAACTGAGAGATTTGCCTTGAGCTTTTCATCTTTCAGTATCCCTAACTCCATTTTCAACTTACCTCTTTCCAAACTATACTATCATTCACACTGGAAGACTAACCTTACAGCATTCATTGCTCCTAGAGATGTACCTTGATCTGATTTTGATTAACAATGTATAGTATAGTCTCCAGGTTAGGCAGTAAAATTGCAAACATGTTATTAAAACATGTAGTAATTCATCATAGAAATCTAGTTTGAGCTGTTTAGAGTAATGATTTTTGACAACTCAAAATGGCTTATATATTAATTATACTATTTTAATAACAGTTTTGTTAGGACTTGCCACATCTGGAAGACCAATAGAGGTGAGCCTGCTGCAGCTCCACATTTGCATACATAGCCAATATTTAGGTTGACTGTGTATTCCCCATAGTTACTTGCAACAGTGTATGGTGTCTGGCTGACATGGTCCTGGGATGCCCTGGGAGGAGCCAGGTCAAGAACCCATTTCTCTAAACTGTTGGGGTTGCACTGTCATGCCTCTGCCCTTGCAACCATGCCTCTGTGCATCCCTGTGGATATGGATTTCAGTTTTTAATCACATTCACAGCCCTGGTGGGTCAGGACTGGTTTGCCCACACTGTGGGTGCGATTCATTACGAGTTTCAGCTTGCACAAGGATCAATAATGGCTGCAGTGCTTAGTAGCTCACAGCATGCAACACAGCACTTACTTGACTCAGGTGTAACACAGAAGAGTGGGAACGTTGTTTTATAATCCGCTTAATTTGTGTGTTTACACTGCAGTGCATATCGTGGGGGATGCATGAGGTGGGATGTGGAATAAGGGTCTATCAAAGTGGGTAGATGGGGAGAAGGCTCCAGAAGTAAAACAGCCAGCCAATTAAAGGGGAGCCTTTCCCTAACCCAGATGTATTATTTCAGCTTGTTAAAAAATTTATTGAGCATCCTATAGGCTTAACCAAGTATTCTGAAGAAAACTGAATGTAATCCCAGGCAGTATGTCCTTTAATATCACAAGTGCAGCTAACACCAAGGTATCCTTAACATGTTCAAGCAAATCCACCCACTCTTTTTTATTTTTATTAAAAAGGAGTCAACTCTTGTGGCCTGAACTTGTTATCTATTCAAGGAATAGCAAGTAAGCAGATTTCACTGCTGTTTGTCATCTTAAATGACAAAAATGTGTTAAATATCAATAAGAAATAAATCAAGCCTGATTAAAAATGTAAACATAACAGTTTGCTTTTAGGTACATTCTTTTAAATGCATTCTATCAACGCTTAGGCTTCCTGTACAAAAAGATTGACTTTGTCAGAATATGAAGAAAGCCAAGAAGAAGAATTTTTATATTAGATCATCCAGAATTTAAAATTCTGTTTTGATTTGTCAGCATGACACACTGACAACTTAATTTACTACTAACTGCTTTAGCAACTTCAGAAGCTGCCCTCTTGAATAAGCTAATTTAAGCAATGTGGTGTCTGTATTATGAAAAATACAGACGACTCAGGAGATATAGTCCACAGACTGTATGTATGTATGTATATATAGTCTACAGACTGCATGCACAGGGCAAAGTGGAACCACGGTTGTGTTGCCTATGAGAAGCTTCGTTGCCAGGCTGCATTCAAATGTCTGTTTTGACTAGAATGTTTGAGCTGATTTTAAATTACATCTTTTGCCATTTCCCAATTTGAAGTTCAATTTGAGATATGAAACATGTTCAAATATCAATATTTATGCAGTGTTTAGATCAGAAGTGTACTTTTGAAGCAAATTTCCACTATTCATACTTCACATTGTGGAGGGCATAAACTGGATTCCTTGTGGAGAAAATTAAAGTACAGGGCCTGGTCTGTTCTATGAGACCAGACTGGATTTAACCTGAAGTAAACCCTTTTAAAGTGCAGACTGTGTACACACTAGGTCTTTAGCAAAAACCATTTCCTCTTCACAATTCTTGTTAATTTAGATGCAGACTCCATCTGTAATACAACTAAGGGCTTGAACCATGGGCTTGAACTACCCACAGAATGCAGCAACTCAGAAGCATTAAGTAGAGTGTGAACACAGAAAAAATAAAAATAGTTATGGATGTATATATAATGAATAAAGATGTCAGGACAACAAGTACGTAATCTTTTTTGGATTTCAAGGAAAGAGAAATTTCAGAGTAAGCGTTGTGGTTGTGGACATACTGCACTTCTACAAGGGTTCAGCAGTGAATCAGCCTTTCCAGACACCAAATAAATCAGTGTGACATCCACTAGAATAGGACTAAAGCATACATGAACATGTAAGCAAACTGTACACGTGGTTAGAAGTCAAGTATGAAGTCCGAACATACCTAAATAGCTGGGTAGCCACACTGTTTCTGATCATGGACTTTGACTTTGATACCAAGTTCCATCAATGGTCCGATAACACCTACAATCCAATCCATTAATTTAAAATCCTTTTACACTGTCAGACTTCATTTGAGGAAAAAAAAAAGGAAGAAGATAATAAATAAAAAATTTCTTGATTTCTTTGGAATTATGTTCAACAAAGAGATGTCATAAAGCACAATGAACCATTGTAACTCACCTCCATTGAAGCATTTGTCTAGCTGTAGCTATTTCAACATTTCATTGTTAAAGAGCGACATTTTGAAGTAATATCTTACATCTCATCATAGATATATGCCCTAATTCCCTAACAATATATTTTATAGTATGTGATCCACACAATTCATTTTATTCTCTCTCTCTTTTACCATGTTAAGACAGTGGAGATTGCACTGCACAACAATCACTTGTTAAATACATTTCAATAAAATGAATATAATTTAATTTTAATTTATAATGTTAATTACAGTGGAGGTTAAGCAGAGTGAAAATTTCATCATTGGTTTCTGTGGTCACACCTTTGTTCAGAACTGCATAAGCTATCCCTTATGTTGGATAGATCTAGCATGATCCTATTAACTATATTTCTGTAAGTTTTTATGTTGATTAACAAAGAGCTGTCATTATTATCATTTAACTATATGAACTGTTGATATTTTTAATAAATACCTACTTCCTATTTTGGATTGCTCTGAAGATGTGTGATATTTCCATATAAAACAGAAAGAATTTTGCTAGGATAGTCTGTGCAAATTATTTTCATATAGTTAATATTTATAATATAATTTAATTTAAAAAATCACTGTAAGAAATTGGCATATATCTTATTTGAATTATATGAAGATAGTTTGAATTATTTATTTCTACATGTTTACTTCCATTGTAACCGCACCACTATTTTGTGATTTTTAAACAAAATAAAAGTTTTTAAAAGATAATGTATTATGTCTATTTTGGTGGGAAATATTTAGAAAGGTTGGTAACTCAGAAAAACTGAGTTTTTATTTTGATATTTTATTAATGACTCTTCTTTTTTACCTGATTGAATGCTATATGTAATTCCAACTATATTGTCTTTCTTGCTTGCATTTCTACTAATATAAAGCACTTTAATTAAGGTAAGGATATGTTTAGAGGTGAAAAGGCTGAGAATTTTTTATCACACAGTCTTGAAGAATACAAATTTGCTAATCCATGGGTAGTCATAAAGAAAAGTTTCATGATATAAATTCAAATTACAGAAAAGAATCATTTACCACAAAATGTATATCATGGTTTTGTTGATCCTTTTTAATCTTCTCTGGTGTTTTGGATCCTGGTACTCACCGTAAAGTACTGAAATAAGATAAATGATTATGTTTATTGTCTATATTAACTTTAAATAACCTTTGTCACAGATAAGCATTTTCACAGGAAAAAAAAAAAAGGCAGGCCAATGTTGTCAAAAGATGTTAAACATTTATTTAGTTGTTTGGTTTATTTTTTATATCTTTCCAGAAGATGGAGGATCAAATATGACTTCTGATATTCTCAAGTTTGGCACATAAATGTCTTTCATTAACTTAATTTCATTCATTCATTGCCCTGGTGACGCAGTGGTGACTCCGATGGTAGGCTGAGGAAAGATGCACTACCTCCCCATAATTCAGAATTTTTGAGTTTACCCACTACCAACATGTACTTCTGTTTCCAGGACAATGTGGTTTTGATTTAATGGACACACTTGACATTATGCATGTAATTAGTTCTTTTCTACAATGAAGCTGAAATATATCTCTCGAGAAAGGAAAAACTTCCTCCACCTTCTTCAGTTACTGAATGGGCTTACTTTACCCAGGTTATGTCTGGCTACTTTTTTTTTCAAATCTTTTAATCCACATTTTTAGTATGTAAGAATAATAATGATCTTTTCTTCAAGACTCAGTTGGTGCCCAGGTTACCTATCCAACAATAAACATAATATAATGTCCATCCTATGGCTCATCTGTTCCAATAATTGTCTTCAATTAAATTTTTATGAATGGTGTGAGTTCTGACAGAACACTGCAAAGAAAGAAATTTAGTAGCCTATGTAGATAATCTATCCATTGGTATTATTGTAGGGTTTAAACACATTTAAGCTGGTGCTTAAAACACAAAAGCTGGTGCTTTTGCTGTGATATTTACATTACCCTTCCACTGGGGAGAGAAAACAAGTCATGCTCAGAAAGAATGGAAAAGCCTGATGGAGGATTGGGGAAAAGGCTACATTTTATAATTAATATATAAATACACTATTTACGTGTATTTTAGACCATTAAAGGCTAGATACCAAGCACTTCAATTTGTACTACTTTTAGGTAGTAGCAAATATTATTTAAGGTTTAGGACATAAAGGAAATGCACCAGAATATGCATACAGTAAATGGAAATGAAACAGATGTTTTCATAAAGCCTTCCTTGAAGGCTTGCCAAACTTTAATGTAAGTTTTTGTTAAGTCATAGTGCCTATTTTTTGAGGTAGATAAAACGGGAACTGTGATACATTGGGAGGCAGAAGGGTGAAAAACATTCTGCTCACTAAATGTGTGATCTGTTATCATCCTGTTGTTTTGATTTTACAAGGGTAAAAAAGAGAATTTTTACAACCATGAAACTAGACAGATTTCAAAAACATGCAAAGTAGTTCTTCATTCTCAATGCAGACTTGAGTATGTGTCACCAACACAGAGATGGTAACAGGGAGCCATGTAGAAAATGATTAATGACACCAGAATTTACCAGCTTGGTGCTTACACTGCATTTTCAGTGTGTAAGGACAAACTGTTTGTTTTCCCTTTTAGATTGCTTACCACTGCTTGATTTACTGGGCAGCAGAGTGAAGACAAGTTTTTAAATAACTGTGGCATGGCTATTCTTCTCAGCAAGCAACTGAACTTCTTGTAGAGTCTGAAAAAGATTACTTGTTCTGGGAAAATAATGTAATACTTCTCACTACCAGGATTTTCTTCATGAAACGTGACCTTAGAGGATACTTCAGTTGCAACTCGCTTCTGAATTGGAATAGCTTTGACATCTTCTGACCATGAGGAAAAAAATCTGAAAGCAACCAAAGTATCTGTGAATAGAACCTGAAAAATTATATAAGGAGTAGCAATTTTCATCTACACAGGAATGTATGTGCAAAAACCAAAATGGTTAATATTGTTTTTCAGTGTGTTTAACAAGTTACAAAGACCTCACAAACTGGTACCAGATGACATTTGATGAAAATCTGCTACTTAGTTATTCCATTGAAATCTCATTGATTTTAATTCAAATACAATTGGGGAAGTGCATACAACTTGTATAAAGGAAAAGCAAACCGTTTTCTTCGTGTAATGTTATTACAGGCACTGTAACTCCACTGATATTGAAGGAGTCACACCAAAATGAATTTAATCCATTCTGTTCCAATTAGAGACCATAATTCTTTTTGAAACATTATAGCTCCTGGTTGCACTCCAACTCAGTCCCACTTAGTCTCATATTTGCACTTATAATGGATTTTGTGAGGGAACTGTCACTCTATCTGGATAAATTGAGCATCTTGACAAAACACTGCAAACCTGTCACTGGAGAAAAGGTTTAAAAACTGACGTGATTTCAGACAGTTAACAGGCAGAAGGCTGTCTAAGACATGCTTCATAATATAAATTCGTTTTCCTGATTAGTCAGAAATTGTATTTACTCAATATAAACTCTTTTTGAGTGTGTTTAAAGACAATGTGAAGTTTGTATTGCTTTGGGTATTAAAAAAAATTTCTTTCAGAAAGACTTTCTACAAATGGACAAAGATGGGTGGTCCCCTGGGGGAGGAGGAGGGCTCATGGCCTCTTTGTGATTCCAGTAATGAATCACCCCAAGAAGGTGAGACTTGGCACTTAAGATGAGGTTATCCAAGGTTTGACTTTAATAACATTTGCATAACACTGAAAATGGGAATCTTACTTTTAAACAGTTTTGCTTAGACTTTTCATGGTGGGTGAGCAAAGCTGAAATGAAGCAGCAGCAAGTGCCCCAAGCAAGCCAAATAAAAAAATAGTAAAAAGTGGTGCCACCAGCCTCAAGAGGACAGGCAAGAACAGGATCATTTTAAAATGATCCTCCAGGTAACAAGCTGGTATGATAATGTAAAATGATTATCATGGCTTGCATACTGTGAAAAAATGTATAAGGAATGTAGCTTGAGTTTCCTTAAATGTCTGCAATTTGTTAAAAGAGTTGTAGGTGAGTTCAATTAGTCACGAGTGGTGGAGTGAAACAAAGCTGTACTGTATATACATGAAAGTATCACAGTCAAATTAGTGCAAATATATCTGATGTTTCAAAGGTCATTAGGGTATTCTGAAATAACGCCATGTTTCACTGTGAGAAAATGCTGGATTGTCATATGATTTCCATTTTGGCCTTTTTTCTTAGCCGAATGGATGCATGTTTAGCTATCTACTCAATGCCTGCCGGCCTACCTACCTACACAATGCAGCTGTGGCAAAGACTTTGCTATTTAAAAGCTTCTAACAGCCCTCTAAATACAGATGAAGCTCTATGGGATTCAAGAAAACATCTCCAAATAATTATATCCATATTTCTTGAAATGGAATCAAATGCCTTCTAAAGATGCTTATTGCCCTTTATTTTAAAATAAAATATTTTAAAACAATGTTTACATTATTTTTTTTAAATTAATATATAATCTGTTGATCCAACAGCCTGTATAGTTCTTCTACGTCGACATAAGTCTCCTTACATATACCTTTGATATAAATCATTCAGCCTACACTTCAAAGTTTCAAATTGAAATAAACAACTCTGTACACTCTTCTGCACTAATTTAACTAAGCAGACATTTAAATAAACTATTTCAATGTCCTCATTCAGATAAGGTCTCAAGATACATCCTAGCATGTTCATCATCACCCTTGGTTCTGTCAAACCTTAGTGACAAACAAACAAATGACATTATTTAAAATTGTTAAAGCTGAACTAGATGTGGGAAGCAGCTACCTTTAGTTCTACTGTCAGATGGTGCAGGTGTCAATCTACAGCATGTGATGATAATGAAGAGCTATCAGTGGCCTGTGCTCACCACTGAACCCAGATCAGCACCAGCTGGAACAACGCATCCAACTCTACACATAATCTGCTACTTTATTTAGGAACTTTTGAAAGTATAGCCCAGAAGGTAAAATATCTTCTACATAAATTAGAAGATCCTGCAATTACATTTTCTCACGTCAACGATTACATTTACTATTAATTATGGTTCAAGTATAGCCATGGGCAAAGTTTGACATGGTGTCATAAGTTCAGTGCCGCTGTGCACGTATAAGAAAGATACTTTTCTTCTCTCTTTTTACCATTTTGATTCTCTTGGTATGTTTCCCTGTTTGCAAAAAGCCAAGTGTAAGGTAAATCAATAGCACTGAGATGTGAAGCACATAAAAACAAGATTAGCTGAAGCAACAAGCAAAAACCAAAACTGGCAGAACATTTATTTCTTAATTAAAAATGGAAAAGCAGATATTCTTATTTCCACTTCTGATATTTTATTTTCAGACCACATTACTTATTTATTTTTTTTTAATCAGTTACTCTTTTCTTTAATTTTTTTATCTTCTTGGAAGGAATATGGGAATCCAATTTTACTGGGTAAAAAAATGGAAAAGATTACACTTACACTTATGAAATAAATGTCTGAAAAATCTGTTTCAAGAGAATACACAGCACTAAAATGGGAGAAGGAGACAGGGTAAAAGCAGTACCAAAATTGATGTGCAACAATGTAGCTTAACCATGTGCTTTTAAAAGCCCACTAAAATGAGAAGAATCTTTTCCACTGCATCACAACACATTTGTACAATCAGTTTGTTTCAGAAAGCTAAATATCCTGCTTTATTTCTCCAAATAACTTAACATTCCTTAGAACAATTTTCATTTACATCTGGATCCAAAAAACTGGCAAATATTTATGAAAACAAATGTTTTAGAACAAATGAAGTTTAATCATAGAACTATGGAGTTTTGAGATTGGATCAGTATCTGATCTCCAGGGGAAAACTACATGGGAAATTCTGGAAGTAAACCAACAATAAAATTTCATGTACTTAATTCTGTTTCCCAAAGGACCAATTCTGAAGAAAAATTGAGAGACCTTGCTGCCACCATATTTCTTATGAATGAGTCTCCAGTAAAGGAGGCAATAAATTCTTTGCTGCTTGGGGTTTGAGGCAGTAAGTGGATATTTTAAAAACACTACAATTATATTACAAATATATTCTTCCAGAAGTTCTTACCTTAGCTTAAAATAAATTTACCTTATATGTAGTTGTCCACCTGACTCTACTTGTCATGTATTCTAACATAGCTATTAGTTAAAGGTTAAAGATAGGAGACCTCTTTTCTTTTATATCTCTAGCATGGTCATTACCAGGAGGAATATATCTAAAATGAGCATCTCTTTCCCTATCTTTACTCCCACTTCCGTTTTTTTACAGGTAATTTATCTATTGAAAGAAAACATTTTGTTTGTTGCTTGTTTAAATTAAATATTTTAACACAAAGTATTCTGCTTGCAGAAAATATATTTTTTTTTAAATGTGTGTGTTTCAAACTCCTTGTTTGTATGGTCAGGGTCATCTTCTGGTTAAAGCAGAAATATGAGTCAGGAAACCTACGTTCTAGTTATTACTCTGTTACTGATTTACTGTGAGATTTTGGATAAGTTCTTTTCTCCTCTTTGCTTCCAATTGCCATATGCAGAGTATGAGAACATTATTCATTGAGGTATTAAGATTCTTTTGGAACGTTCCAAAGATGCTCAATATTATGAATAATCATTCCTGTCAGTATATGTATAGAGTAATAAACACTGACCACATTTAAATAGCAAAAATGTCTCTGGCATTTGTACACTATGTAGATATGAGGAAAAGATAAAGAACTATTTCAAATGTAAATTGAATGGTACTTGAAATTTGAGACAAAACAGAGAATGAAAAAAATGATTTTTTTTTTTCTGTAGATAACTTCAGCTTTAAAAAACACATTCCAACCAGACAAAAATTAGTCTGGTTAGTTTTATCTTTTGATTAATAACCTGCTTTGTTTTAAACAACAGCTGAACTAAACTTTCAGATACTTAACTAAATATAGATTACCACGAAAGTGATAGTTCCTTTCTGAAGTATCATATTACCAGAGATGGTGTGTTATGGGTGTGATTTTTTAAAAAAAAAATAATTCTGATTTCCATATTTATTGCAATGTATTTAAATAAAAGAATTCTTCATAATTTAAAAAATGCTTATCAGATTAAATGGTAATAGGGTACAAATGGCATATTAATTGCTAGCTTAACTTTGCAACTTTGACTTTTAAAAAGTCTCCTAAATTGGACCTCTTCATACAGTGTATTACAGACAGAGAACCCACCACCAAGAACAAAACCACCTTTTTGGTAGTCCTAGTGTTATTTTATAAGAAGTTGATATACTATCATTGGGGTTTTTTCCTATTCAAGCTTAAAATAAGTTTTGCCACTGCAGAAATGAGTAACAATGACCAGAAAAGTATGGAATTTTTTCTTATAAACATTTCTACTCCAAGTGCAAAATTAAATGAAAATATAAATACAATTCAAGCTCAGGTAATAAATATGTGACCAGTTCTTTATCATTTGTATTTTATAATTGCAAGAAATCATTCAAGTTGCAGGCAAGGAATTATAATGGTCTGGTTGTGACCATCTTGCTCACTGATGCAGGGGAGGTAAGATTCCCATCAGTTCCATTACACAACACACATTGGTTTGAGTTTGTTCGGGAGCACAACCCTTGTTTTCAATAGTCTCCTCACCATGAATTTGGGGCGAGCTCTTGTCCTGGGCTGATCTTAAAGTGTTGGCCTAAAGGTTTGCTAAGCAGCAAAGTAACAAAGAGTTTCAGTCATATACACATTCATGTTAAACTGGTTTCCCACTCCCAAAAAGTTGTTGTAAGAAAAGTGTAAAATAAGCATTGTCTCATAAGATTAACAGCTTCAAGAAAATATGTATTATATAAAACTGATGTTGCATAAGACAAGGTAAACATTGAGCCATATGTTTCAATAGCACGTAATGCTAAAATTGCTTCAAAATCTTGTAATATAAGCTAAAATTACCTTTGCTATTAAAGGAGGACAGTAAGATTGTTCTGAACCTAAAAGAACCACTGTAAAGCAAAAATGAATATTTTTAATGGAAATATGGAAAATATCTGGACAAAGTCAACCATTGTGTCAGGGTTGGAAAAATTCATCATCTGCAGGAACAAAGGGCATGGACTCTGCCAAGTGGTGAAACGAAGACCTTTAATGTTTCATTTTTGCAACATATCTAGTTTCTGTTTTCTGATCATGCCCTGTGCTCTCTACACGGATAGGTTGTGGGTGAATGTCCACGCATTGTTATGAGCAATACAACTGGCTACATGACAAGTGTCCACATGCCTAGGCCAACCAATCAGTACTATCTGCTTTTTTCTACCTTGCTATCTGTTTTTACCTTGCTATCTGCTTTCGCACTGTCTCTCTAGATTTCACACCACACAAATAATACCATATAAATACATTGGCTTGCTGTTCTCACGGCTTCCTTCCCACCAGTGTAAAAACATCTGCCAAACTCTCACAGGGTAATGTGTTACCAGTTTCCAGTTACCTCATTCCCACAATCATCAGCCCTTCATTATGGATCCCAGCATGGAACAGTATATTTTTTTTGAATCCTGATATTCTGAAGTCTATTCAGCATGTCCTGTGTTCAAAAGATATTATTTATTTCTTTCTAGCTTTTGTCACTCCTGCATTGAATACATCCAGGATCTATGGGAGTCACTATAAAACAAGATGGTAAGCAACATTGGGTGATTTAGAGCATGGGACAGATCCAAAAATACTCCAGAAACAGCAGCTTTTTCTGGTCTGCTGTAATAGCTGGGCCTTATTTCAGGGCAGGCTCTTTTACATGACAGTGCACGTCGCAGAAGGTTGTATTTATCAGTGAATGCGACCTAACAAATAGTCCAGTGCATAAATAATCGCTTTTTTCCCCGAAAGTCAGAGTAACTCTTGTACATGTGAAGAAATATGACCATGTTGCTTCTAACATTTCCTCAGTTTTATTTTATTTCTCTGTGGGGGCATCTTTGAGCTGTAATGTTTTCAATCTACCAGATGAGTTTACTGCAGTTTCCAAGTAGAGTTGTTTTTATTGCTCTTCTGTCAATATAATAACAGAGAAATTAGAATTAAACTCATGTTTCAAAACTGTGATTGCCTCCTAGACCTGTGGGGGCAATACTGAGGACTTGGAAGAGCATTGAGGGATGTTCTTAGATGGTACATTTCTTTGACAGTTGCAAGAAAGTATTTCACATTTATCAGCAGCAGAAAGTTACTTGCTGCAAGCTTTTTGCTAAATATTGAACAGCAGACACAATATTTCCCAGGTATTTAATTTTGGAGAGAGATTTTTAAAAAATGTATTTATTTTATTCATTGATTTAACACCACCCATCAAAATTTAAAATAATACAAGAAGAATGAAATATTTTTTTCCTTGGAAATATTTTTACTTTTAAAAATATTAATTTTTTTTTAATAGTTGTTCAGTCCAGAGGAATTAATCTCTTTGGTAATGTTCTTATTAGTTTGATATATGTTTTTCAAATTAATAGATGAAGAAAGAAGACTATGTCATTTTATAGACACAGAAAAGGAATTACAGTAAGAGAAATATAGCCTAGCACATACTGGGCAATGTGGATTTGTGGAAGTGTTGTTAGTACCTACATCGAGTTCCCAACTGAAGTGTAATATTTTCTCTGTTTCCAGGGGTTATCTGTGGAGAAACACCTCATGTTCACCGGCAAACTTTAGAAAACATCACATCACACACAACTGAGTGTCTAAGTTAATTCTGTTATATTACCAAGAAAAAATACAGAAAATGAGTAATTGCCCTGCACTTGTCCATACTGAACCTCATGAGGTTCACACAGACCCACTTCTCAAGCCTGTCTAGGTTTTTACGGATGGCATTCCATCCCTCAGCTTGGTGACACCCACAAACTTGCTGAGGGTACTCTGAATTCCATTGTCTAAGTAATTGATGAAAATATTGAACAGCACAGGTCCCAATGGACCCCAATGGTCCTGAGAGACATCACTTGTCACCGATCTCCATCTAGACATTGACCCATTGATCACTACCTTCTGGATGCAACCATCCAATGGAACATCTCTCTTTGACCATGTCAAACGCCTTACAGAAGTCCAGATAGGTGACATCTGTAACTCTTCCCTTGGCCACTGATGTAGTCACTCCATCATAGAAGACTGGTACTTTGAACAATGACTTTAGATTTCTTTCTTGATACTGGATGAACTATGCTTTTTTTTTGTTTGTTTGTTTACTTATTTGCATTATCAAAGAGCTATTAAGATCAGTAGGTCTTCTTAAGGAGGTTTAAAACAGAGCTTGAAAGGAAAAAAGATGGATATTGGTTCATTTTTTTTTAAAAAAAAAGTATGCATGAAGAAGATTCCAGACATTTTTTTAAATGTGGGGGTTTTGGTTGGTTTGTTTTGTTTTGTTGTTTTTATTGCTGTGGTGCTGCCTTTTCCGTCCTTTTCAGTCATTCCATAATTTAATGTCAAGTTTTGAGTCTTTAAATAAATTTATTATTTCATAACCGTCTTGGTAAACAGTCTTAAGGTAGTGACAATAGCAAAATTATGTCTAGATACACAATACGCTGTAGTAATGCAGACATTATTTTTTTTCCTACAGCTATCTAAACAGAATTGGGAAGAGGAAAGTGCTTATAAATATATCAGTCTAGAAGTGACAAGGACAGCTTTGCAAAACACATTTTAAATGAATGAAATATACATTTAACCACTATAAAAATACACACTTCTCATTCCTGAGGTAGACAGACAAGATTTGAGATCCTAACAAGCTTTAGAAGTCTTAAGAAGAGTTATAGCAAGATATCTAAGGGCCCAATCCTACTTCTGGTGTAATGAGACAGACTTTTTTGTCAATTATTTCAAAAAGCCAGGAACTGAGTCTCAAACTTTCTTGTGAGCTAGTTCCTTTCACACATCCCTAAATCTCTCTTGTCCTACTGTTTGTGTCCACATATTGATGTCTTTTTCTCATAAAAATTGCAATTTGCCATTTAACTTCTTCTGGTAAAATCCTTTCTTTAAGAAATGGAATTTGCTTGTAATGGCTCAGGATCAGACATGGAGAAGGAAGATTTTGTTACACAGCTTCTAGCAGATGGAAAAACACCAATGTAATGTAAAATATACGGACGTTGAGAGGCCACAGCATGGAGCAGGGAGAGGGGCTTGCTATACTTTACTTTGCAGACCTGTTAATGATAACTTAGGTAGGCCTAATTAGTACTCAGGGGGACTCTGCATTTCTTGCCTGGATTGGAACAGAAAGATTGGGCATTCAAAACTGCCTGTGTTGTAGCGTCTTAAATCTGTCTCTTTGCTAAAAACCATGAATGTATGAAGGAATCCCACTGATTTCTTTAGCCTTTACATATTTCTTCCGTAAAGAATACTTGTGCAGCATAATGGAAGACTACATAAGCATAGATGTGGTTTTAATATGCTATTTGAAGGACTACTTTTGCTTGTCTAAATAGTAAATCATTTTTAAAAATACAAATAAACAAATCTGTTAAAATGTTATTACTGTTCTTGGATTTGGTGTGATCCAAATCTTACTAAGCAATCAGAGTGTGTAAACCGGATACACTAGTCCTTAGCAAAAGCATGCGAGAATACACCTCAATATTTTTCCAAAATGTAAGGAGCTTTTTTGTGTATTAAAAGTGGAAACAGCATCCAGCTGGTCTCATAATTCACAAATATAAAGATTTATCTATCCCTTTCTTCTTATTTGTTTCTCAACAAAATCCTAGAAAGTAAACAAATTTCTGCAAAAACCTAAGCTTCATCAGAAGGTTACTTACAGAAAAGAGGCAAAATCATACTGTGTTTTGAAGTACTACTTTTTTGATCCAGATGGCAATGTTTCAACAATCATCTTTAAATTCAAGCAGACTGGACCTTCAAAGGAGTCCCAACTCCTAGAAATGCTTTTAAGTATCTCTATGGAATATGGGTATGCAGTATCATGCCATGTTGTCATTTTATATAGGGCAAACTAAGTAATTTTCAATATGCTGCAAGTTGATGAGATTGTTTCCAGGTCAGTGCTTTCTAGTGCATAACAAAAAACAAACAAAAGATGGAATAATCTCTCCAAAGAGTCAATCACAAAAATCATAGGAACAGTGGTCCCTATGGGGAACCTCGGGAGGTTGTCTAGCCTCACCTCGCACTAGAAGAGGGATTATTGCCAAAACTTGATATATGTTGAACTTTCATTCTACCATGTTTTAAGCTTCTAAATTTCTTTAGCACATATCTGAAGCCTGATGCAAAGTCAGTCATTAAGTAAGGTTCTCACCTGGTCTTAAACAGTTATTGCACTTAATGTAAACATTTCTGTATTATACTTTTGGTGGCGGTGTGGAGAGGAATAAAATTCCATCTATTTGTACGTGGCAGTCTTCATGTCCAGATTATTGTCCAAGAACCAATGTATACTGAGATTATAGTGTTTTTTTGTGTGTGTATGGTTAGACTCGGTGATCTCAGAGATCTTTTCCAACCACGATTCTGTGATTCTATAGCAAAGAATATGTAGTTTCCAAGTAAAGTATGCTTGAAACTCATCCTACTGCCAGCTTTAGAGAAAGGTGACAAATGAGTCTTGAACAAGACAGTGAGATAAAAGAAATATGACATGCACTTGACTGTATGGATTAGTTCAGCTGAAACTTGATTTTGTCAAAGGGAGGACTTCCTCTAAGGAAACACATAACAAGGAAGCTTTTCTACAGACTAGCAGATAAGATAGGGACTTGGGATGTCCAGGATGGTTCCTGACATCTACTCTTTGAGTCATGGACCAGAACAGAAATACAGTCATTGCATGGTAAGAGGATCTATTTGAGGCATCAGGAATTTTCAGATTGTTTAGTATGGACCTACAGACTGTTGCTAGAGAATTACCAAAGAAAAAAAAAAAAACCAAAAACATTTTTTCAATGAGATTTGAACTGAAAAATAGCTCAGCACAATTCAGCTGTAGTTTTGAGAATATGAGTTGAAGCTTTCTACAGCTCCTGCAGCAGCTCCGGTCACCAAGGGCTTGGGGAACTTCTAAATATAAACCATTCCTAAGGGCAATAGGTGAAGTCTCAGCTCACACAAAATCAGTGCACACTGAAGCCAAGGTTTAATTCAATGTGCTGAAAGTGCTCACAGTGAAGTTATATGACCATATGGACTCTAAAATATGTCTGTTCCAAATGGAACTGTTGGCAAAAAGGAAGAGATAAGCAAATAAAGTGATCTATCATATTGGTTCAAAAGGTTGTTTTTCTGTCTTTTCCATATTATGAAAGGGAAAGATAAAGAACTGTGCACAGGATTGCAATCCTTCCCTTGGTGCCAGTTACAAACACAGAATATAGAAGAGAAAAGAAACAGGAGACAAGGCTTAATTTAGTGAGAAATAAGTCTACAAACATTCTTTCTGTTCCTAAAAAAAACCCAGAGATTTTTGCAAAAATGATGTCTCTTACCCAGGAGTATCACTTTCAGGAGGCAGTAGGCACTATTTTTGAATTTATTTTTAGTCTTTTATTTTTTACTTTATCTTTTATCTTTTATGTCTCAGAACTCATATTCCCACTTCCACAAGGAAGCAAGTGAATTAAAATGAAAAAGCAAAAGAAACCCCACAAATAAACAAACAAAAAAGTGCCAAAGAAACAACCCAACCTACCAGACAAAAAAACTTTAAAAAAAAAAAAAATAAAACCTGAAGCACTAGCAGGGTTTAGCTCCTGGGCTAATTTGTTAGTCATCAAAACTGCCTCAAAATACACTAACTTCTGTGATGTGTAATCTCAGCATTCAATTCAAGTTGTTCGACCACTTCAAAGTAAGAGTAAGTTGCTTGGTTTCCTCATAGCACTGATAATTTCACACCTATGAAATGTAAAATAGTCTGATCCTCTTCTGAGTCTGCAGAGAGGCTGAAATAATGTCTCCAAGAGATATGAAGTGCCCTTGCCAGCTGCCTCAGGGCTCAGTAGATGGTGTAATTGTACAGTTGATAAATTAGGCTTTTTTCCCCACGTTTCAAAAATAATTCAGTATATTTGCTTTGCAATTCACTATTTTGATGCCATTTGGCATCAAATTTTGGCATCAATTTTGTGTAAGGTGTGCTGCCTTGAAAAACATTTCTTTTTTTCTTAAGTCTTTCTCCATCAGGTGAATTTGTGTTTTAGAGCTGAGCAGCCTGGAGCCCGTGCTGGGGCCCTCTTCTGTTCAGCCCATCTGACCAGGGAGAAAAACTTGGACACAGTCAGCAGGGAAGATGAATTCCTTGGAGCTGAATACAAGTGCTACCCTGGTAAATATTATGCTAATAAAGAGAATTCTGATCTGCCTCATCTTGGAACATATGAAAAAAATCACCCTCAAAGCTAATTACCATAACTGATCAGGCTATCTGAATATTTGCAACTGTAAACAGTAATCTTGACTGCATTTCAGTGAAGTAGAAAACAAGCCAAAACAAAACAAGATTAGTAGTTGTTCCAAAAAATTAGTGTTTCTGTAAACTGAAGGAACTTGTTGTGCTAAATGTACTGCTGCTGGTTGCACAACTTTGGTTTACCACCGCGTAGACAGGGCACCCAGGCACAATCATACTGCAAATTCTGTGAATACAATAAACTTTATCCAAATTCAGGATTATGTTATTACCGAAAGCAGTTTGCCTGTTAGGCAAACCACTAATCTAGTGAGCCACTGGCAGGGAGACCACAGTAAGACACAGGTTGACATCTGTATTCCCCAGAGGGCAGCAAGGAAAAGGTCTCCTGGGAGAATTTTCAATATGTTAAAAGAGCCAGGTTCATAATCTGAGCATGAGTAACTTGCATTAAAGGCTGAACAAGCAATAAAAATGGGGAGTTTCAAAGGAACCTGGGGGTAAAAAGACTGTTCAAAGAGACTCTGCTTCCATTGTAAAAATAGCTATGGAATATTAGAGGAATAACAGATAATCTCAAGAAAGCACATGCTTAGAAGCGAAAGCTAAATAGCTTTGATTGTCCTAAACAATAATAGTCTGAGAAAAAAGCTTTTTATGTGCTGAAAAATATACTTTTATGGAAGTGGTTCCTGGAATTGAGTCAAAATTGGAGAATGGTTTCAGCCACAAGGAAACAACAAACCCAACCAAATAAACAAGCCTTTTCCCAGAAATAACTAACATTTCAGAGTTGAGTTTGTTTGTGTGCACATGATAGTGACATATTTATCTTGCACATCTTGTATGTCAGATAAATATGCTAGGCCTAATGGTGTATGTTTATGATGGTCATATCAAAAAGCATTGTCCTTTTTAAGACTTACATTTATATGAATAGTAGTAAATTTACTAGTAGTTAAAAATCTGAATAAGCCTAATATATTTACTATCTTTCTATTTTTTAATAACTAAACCCTTAAGAAATTGTAGTTCATTGTGGTAGCTAATATAAGTGTATTCTTTTATTAGACTTTTATTATCCTTTTTAATATAAATGGTCATTAAATATTGCTTCATTCACATAGTTTGGATTCTGATTTTCTGTACATATTATTTCATAAAAATTATGAAAATATAGTTTTTTGTTGATTTTTTTTTTTTAATTTGGGAAATGAGAGAGTCAAATCCCTATATATAATTAATATAATTCTGTCTGGAATGTCTTTTCTTTTTCAGCTGCAACACAATTGAGGAAGGAAGGAAGGGAGGGAGAATTTTATTAATGTTATTTTTAACATTTTTTGTATTGACGTTGTGAGGTTCCACAAACAGCATTTAACAAGCTACATACAGTTAACACAGCATTCCAGAGTAGGTTTTTATTTACTAGAAATTACTGCATCACTCACTTCAAGTATAAATTTGTTCCTTTCTGTTAAACGACTGCTTTGAAAATTAGATTGGCTTAGTTCTGTTTCTACAAAAGAATGACCTACTGTCCATAAGAAAAATATATACATTAGAGTGTCTGTTTTCATACACTTTAGCAATAAACAACATATTCCTCTTGGAACAACCATAACCAGGAGCTATAAGGTACAATTCAAGCCAGTTAAAAACCCCCACATTTAGATGACAGAGATGAAGGAGAGAATTAAATTTTAACAGAAATGAAGTATCTGTCTAAGACTGCTACAAGAAGAGTCTGAGAATAAGAATAAAAGGCACTTCGAATTAAATAGAGGGAAAAACCAGAACCTGTGGGAACTTGCAAACAGACACCATTCGGCAGAACTTCCCTGAGACATGCGGAAAACCCTTGAAGGTCCTTTGCATAAATACCTCTGTCACGTGGAGATAAAAACACAGCTTGAATCCTATGTCTTTGCCATTAATACATTACTAAAAGTCTTCTCTTTATAGAAAAAGATTGCATTTTGCCAATTTCATAGCCTTTCTGGCTGCATGCTTGGGAAAGAAAAGAAATTAAGAGATTCAAGTAACCTTAATAAAGTCTCACTAGACAAAGATTTCATATGCCAAAAAGAATATTAATACTTTATGTTCATTAATTTGACATATTTAATAACACATTCTTCAAAGGCCTTTAGAAGTGTTACTACTTAAACAAGGAGGAAAAGAAAATAAAGTATTACTGAAGTTTAACTTTTCTCCTCTAAGGAGTTGATTGAAATTCTTAAAATTTGAACTCCTCTGTAATATCATAGAATCATAGAATCATTTTCTTCCATTATTCTCCATTTCTCACTGAAGAACATCCTGCAAAAATCTCTTGGTATTCTGGAAAAATTGGAAACATTTCTGCATTCTATGAATAGGAAGATTGTAAGGCATGTCAGACAATCTAGCCACCACATAAAAAGGCTTATACAATGTCCCTTTGTTAGCTTAATCCCACTTTTAGATAACATCAAAATGAAATTCCTATTGCATTAATGCTATACCCTTGCTAATATCAAATGAGGTTAGCTAAGTAATTCAACAATCCTGCATGAGCTCCAGGGATTAATGAGGTGCCATGATTTATTTTGAAGTGTTGCCAAATTGTCATCTCCTCCATCTTTTTCTTTGTGTTGGACTGATTAATAACAACACAACAGTTTGAGTCTAATCTCCAAAATCCTGAACTTTACAAAGAAAACAGTTTGCTGATCCATCAGCATTTATTAATCACACCAATTACTCTGAGGCCAAATACCACAACTACAGTGTGTGGTGCTTACACCATAAAGGCAGAGAATTGATTTGTGTAACCCTTCAAAGAACAAGAAACTCTTTTGAAAGAGCACCTATGCCTTGAGGCACCTGGTTGGAAATAGCAGGTTTTTAAAATAGTCTAAAATGTCTTATACTAGAAAGGCATAAAACAAACAAAATAAGGTCTTGGAGGAATACAAATTTGTGTGAATTTATCCTTCTCTGTTGTAGCACAATCAGTGTATGATAGTTACCCAAAAGTTTTAAATTTATCACGGTGCACCCTGGAGAAAAATTAAATAAAGGAAAGATACTACAGAAAGGGCTTTAGAATGGAAAAAAATTGGAAGAATAGGAGATTTACTATCTATTTACCCATCTCTCTGTCTGCCTACCTACCTATCTATCTGTAATTATCCTTTTGTCTATTTACCTTTTTTTCCAAGACTTGTTGAAATCAATAGAGAATTCAGATCTTCATCTACTCAAAGTATAGATAGCAAGCTATGAAAATGCTATGAGCTGTAACATAACTATTAGTTTGAGGCCTGTCCAATTTGGAAAAGTGTATCTGGGCAGTGCCTTTATGAAACATTTTAACATTCTTCCTCATAAGGCCGGACTTTGATGGTACCAAGCTCAAGGCAGGAGGAAATAGGATTCTCTCTGGTGCTAACCTTGGAAAAACTTCAGGTTTTTTCTAATAAAACATATACAGTTTCAATCATGACTTATGAGATTAATATTTTAAGCTTGAATAGATCAGAGAACAGGAAAAAGGAAAAATACATATTCATTAAGGACACAGTTTTTCATCTGTTTGGAAAAGATCCTCTAACTAAGATTTCATTTTTTTTAAAAAGTGCTTTTTGCAAGTAATTTAAATAATTAAATTAAATATAAATCTTACGTTTTGCCCTAATCATGCTAGTCCATTGTCTTGAAGAATGCTAGTAATATGTAAGGTATAAACGCAAGTAACTTTGCTGAGAAAAATATTGTAATGATTGCAACAGACATGTAACATGTAACTTTTCCAACAACATAAAATAAATGTTAATGAATAGTAACATACAAATATGTAAAGAGTTGAAAAAGACTCTTTAAATTGATAAACATAAAATAATCTGAATAATATAATCAGAAATGTGACAGTAATCTAATAGAATGAGAAACAAAGGATAATACACTGCATCTCAAAATTTAAATAAAAACCATGCCTCCTCATTTAATTTCTCTATTTTTATTTTTTTTTTTAAATAAGGTATTATTAACATTTTTCTGCTGCAGGTATAATCTATATAGACTTGTGATAGGATAATTCTGACCTTAATAATTTTACCACTCTTTCAAGAAATCAATTTTGTTGGTGGTATTTTTTTAAATGTTGACTCATATTTCAAATGTGTTATCCCAAATGAGTTTGTAAATCACTCCAAGCATTCCTGTCTCCAGATCTGGAATCCAATTCCTGTCCACTGACATTCCAGGACTTTCCCGGTGCTTGTTGGTGATGTGACCATCATTCCGGAAGCATGATATGGTTTTGTATATACTATCTATTTAATTTTTAAAATTTATTTATTAATATTTTCATTAAAGTAGTTAATGAAATTATGTTTCATTAACATGAAACATAACAGGAAACGTTTAGTTTCCGAAAGTCATAAATGTCTTTATGTCTTTCTGTCCTCTCTTTGGAGAGAGGTGGGGGGGATCATCTGTTGTTCTGATTGGCCAGTCCAGCCCAAACCATGACACTCATTTACATCTCTGCCTTTGTTTGCAAAGAGATCTTCTGAGGTGTCTTCATATTCTATATCTTTCCCTTTTTCTATATTATATTTGTTCCATGGTTTTGTTAGGTGCTGATAATTCATTACCTTCTGACCTCTCATCAGACATCCTTGCTAACGAACCAGAACCTTTATGGGCAGTTCACCTCCTGTGGTTCTAAACCATGCTTTCTACTATTCACTGAATGGTTTAACTAAGTGAGAAAGCAATAGGTTTGATTTACCTTTAGATATTGATGAACAAAACTGCCTTACAAGAACCTTTGAGACAAGCTTTCCTGTGGTTTCATAGATATTGTTTTTTCTAATAATGGCAAACTTGTTTAATTAAAAGAGGTAACTGGGTTATAATTGCATTAACAGGTATTTAATTTTTACTCTCTTATAATGTAGTTTCTTGACATTCATACAGTTTCCTAATTAAAATTTATGCAGGCAGCAATAAATATGAAGTACAGATGTTAGTTATTCCGTCTGTTAGTATAACTCTTGTAATGATGTCGTATTTGAAAATGAAAATACAATCTGTTTATATAACACATATGGAAGAGTACATCGGGATCCCAGTTGGTATTGTTCAATAAGAGCCTTTGAAACACTGGTCTTCTAGTACAAATACAGAAATTATTCCAAGTAATGCAGAATGGAAGGTTATTTAACAGCATAGGGTCAAATTGGTATTGAGCTAGCAATAACCAGAATTCATTGTCATAAAATGATATTTTATATAGGCACAGAAACAATTTTCTGTCTATTGACTTCCTGTGTTTAAAATAATGGAGCTGAAACGTGGTTTTGTTTAATAAAGGGAGTGATAAACACTTAGGGCTGAACTGACAGCATTATGCCAGACTCTGGAAGTAGTTATAGAAGTGTGCAAAATAAGTATTTTATGATTTCTTTATTATATATTCAGAATTTATATGTAGACTCCCAAAAGTACAAGAATAATATGGGACCTGTATCTAAACTAGCCATGAGTTAGGTACGAAAGGACAGAGTAAAGCTGATAATTATAAAAATATGCAGATTAAAATATTTAATTAAGTTCTTTTTGGCAGTAAGAGCTTCAAAAGAAAGCAATGAAAAATCAAGAGCAAAAGTCACACGAACAATGGCTTAATATGCTAAATGTTGAGAAAAATTTCCATTCCACCAGAACTTGCTGAAAGAAAGCCTTTTCTGCTTTCCTCCATTCTGGGATTAGCCCTAACCACCACAGCAATATAAATTAGGGACATTTCCTTACTTGTGTCCTTGAACATTTTCCTCTGACGCAGGGAAAAATATTGCACTCTTTATGCTGCTATATATTCATATTCTGAGGATACAAAATATCTTTTACTTCCTCTGTTTGTAATTTCATTTATTTATCATCTAGAATGAATTTCTTGCCTATATGGTGCCTAAAATATTTTGTTCATTCATCACTAAGGAACCAAACACTTTTGCTGTTGTCGAAGGCTCTTTGCTGCCGTTCTGAATAAAACTCCTTTTTTCTTGCCCTTCCATTTCCTCTTCCCCAGGAATGTAATACCACATTGCAGCCAAATGTTGACAATTTCAAGCTGTAAAAGTCCATCTTTGCTTTTTCATCTTTTGTTCAAGGCTAAATCCATATTATTTAGGATGTTCTCTCCCTGGGGATATTTTACTATTACTGCAAGATTCATATTAAAATTTAAATGATCATATTTCTTCATCAACTCATGAATAAAGTTACTCTTTACTTCCATTGTCTTTAAGCTCTCTTAGCAGATCTTTTTGTTGTTTCTTCCCCATTAACAGGAAAAAAAAAATAAAGAAAAGGCTTTTACCAGATTCTAGATTCTCCTTTAACTTTCCATGGGCATACTATATGAAAAAAAACTTTCTTTTTTAAATTAACACTCCTCAGTTGATATATTATGTATATATGTAGGTCATATTATGCCCTATGTAATGTAGATCAAGACTCCAGACTTTTTCCTATCTGAGTACTTTAGCTTCCAGGTAATAAAGGACAGATCAGGTTCATTTTTTGTTTAAAATATACTTTAGATGATAAGAGCACAGAGATGTGTATTTAAGCTCATTACACCAGAATACCGATATAGCCAATGGAAAGGTACTGACACTTCTGGTGTGCAACACACCTCTTGGTAATGAGTATGTCTAAATCAGAGCAATTTAATCATGCCCTGAAAATGCCTATGTGCGAAATGTTGTCCATTGTCCTTGTCTGCACTCTTTCCCTCTTTTTCTTCCCACCACAATGAGGCTAACCTTTGATGTATCATTCTGCTCTCACTCTCCCTAACCTAATGTATATTGACTGCTTGTTTGCAACACAGAGAACACTTAGATGCACCTTACTAGACAATCTGTAGCCTTATTTGGAGCCCATAGCCTGAAAATTAGGGCATCAGTTACTAGACACTGAAAAAAAACGTTTGCAATACATGTGGCTGAGGACAGAAGTAATTCTGGGTCTCACACTCACTTGGGAAGTACTTGCCACTTGCCTAAAACCTGAGCGGTGATACCATCAACAGCCCTGTATTAATGGCAATAGTGAACAGAGCTGTACTTTACAAGGCAGCACAGTCTTGTCAGCCTGTAATTGCCCTAACTGCTACTTCTCAGAGCTCCCAAGGGACCACCAAGAACTGCTACCACTGAGTTCAGAAGGAAACTGGAAAATGTACTTGAACTGCATACGGAACTAGAAGACATACTTTGAAAATATCTGGTGAACCGTTGCCTCTTCACACAGATATGTCAAGGCAATGGTAGATTCACAGGCAAGCAGAACCCCAAATTCCTCAGATATTTCATAAGTCAGATGTTTACAGGTGCTCAAAGAAATAGTTTCCATATGGGAGGAGTTCTTTTTATAGTGAAAGCAGTTCTATGCAATTCCTATTTAATTAGGGACTTCTTAAGGCTCTTCCTCCATCCCCCAGACAGAAATTATTCCAGTTAATGTGGAGTGAAAGGTATTTTGACAGTACAAGGTCAATTAGTGTTTAATTAATAATAACCAGCTAGTGGTATTCACAACGTCATGTGTTAAATGCCTCTTTTTGTATATGTTTTTTTTCCTCTGGTCATGAAGTCTGCTAATACAACTGTTTTTCACCGGTAAAATGAAAATTTATCATAGATGTGTGATCAAATCAAAGAATTCTCCATTACAGATTATGGAAACAGGAAGTCTCTAAGTACTTTAGAAAAGTAGATAAATAAAAAGTACACAATTTGATCTGTTATGAATTTCAACCACTATGTTACATCTGGAAATTTGATGAAAAGCGTGTTCCTCTTTCACTCCCTCTAGTAGTTTTATGATTGAGTCTGAATAAAGATAGTTGAATATACAGTTCATGTGAGGTCAAGAGAGTACAGGGATGATAGTTCATATAAATTATACGGATTATACTACTACATTGCAAGGATCAGTGCATTCTTAGGAAATTCTCGTTGCTTAACTTTTGCACTTGCATTGCAGACATTGCATTGACACTGATATATAGGACTTTGGTTAGAGCTTATCTCCCTTAATATGATCATTCTGATAACTTCTATTTCATTTTGACAGCTATTATACAATACAAGGCTAGTGAACCTGATCTTCATTATTTCTTCTCTCATTTTCTTTTGTGCTCCTCTTTAAACTCCAGAGGGCTGGATTATTCCATACATTTCAAGGCACCAGATAGTGAAAAGAGCAGTCAACATCACACACTGCATCAAACATGCAATCTCAATATTCTGAAAACAAATGCTTATTTATATTGTAGAAAACTATGTAAGCCCTGGGCCAAAATTTGTTCTGTTTAAATCTTTGAGTGACAGGTAAGATAAAGGTGTCACACATTATGGTGAGTGATATATCCTGATCCTACACACCTTTAATGTACTGAACTGCCATTGAATTTAACAGTTTATCTGTGAACAAGGAGGCAGGAGGAGGGGTAAGTCTTATTTTTGTCCTTGGCATATAAATATGTGCAAGTATATACTTTGATACTGGTAATAAACACGTTTAGAACTTACACTCATTAGTTACCAGTCCGTTCCAAGGTGCTGATTAGTGTTCTCTTTTCCCTTCCTTTTCTTTCCTCCCTCCCCCCCCTTTATTTTTTTATTTCTCTCCGTTTGTCCTGTTTCATCAAGTGATAGAAAAGAGTGTCTATCCAAAAGCAAGTATTTTCAAAAATCCCTTCAAAAAGATTGGTTACTTGCTCAAGTTATATGACTGCTAATACAGCTGATATATAACGTGGAGAAATGAGCTTTTCTTTGAAAGACAGCTGTCTGTAAAGTGCCACTCAGTACTGACATACTGCATATGCACCATCATCCTTCCTAAAAAGCTAACTTGAAAGGAAAGCTTAACGTTGCACATTAAAAAAGAATAGAGAATCTGCGTGAGGCATTTTCCTTCTAGCATTGAATTTAAAAAAAAAATTAGAAAAAAGGAAGAAAAAACCCCATTATACTAACTTTATTAAACAGTTTCAATACAATCCAAAGGCATTTCTCAGGCACATTTAAATGTCTTGACAATAATAGCTGTGATTCTTCAACTATATCAATAGATAATCACTTTTTATGTTTATCCTCCATTTATGTCATAGCTTAACACAGTTCCAGAAGGATGAGGTGTTAATAGTAAGGGTATAAATTACATGACGGAGAAAAAAAGTTCCAAGGACAATCAATTTTCATGGTTTGAAGCAACATTCTTTGACCAGTTAGCTCTATGACTGAATAACACTATTTTGTAGCACTGAAAGGCTAGATGTCATGGTTTAAACCCAACCAGCAAATAAGCACCACACAGCTGCTCACTCACTCCCCCCCAGTGGGATGGGGGAGACAATCAGAAAGGTAAAAACAAGAAAACTCATGGGTTGCTCAGCAATAATGAAAACATCCCTGTATTATCAACACTGTTTTCAGCACAAATCCAAAATGTAGCCCCATACTAGCTACTCTAAAGAAAATTAACTCTACCCCAGCCAAAACCAGCACACTACCTGAGTAGACTGGATTTTAAACTATATTTTCCTGCAAAGGATTTGTGTTTGGTCCTTTTTTAACACTAGTTCCTGCACTGGACTGTGGTCACCAAGTTAAATATTTAATACATTTCAAGGTGAAAAATACTAATTAGATTAAGTCAGCAAAATTACCTCTGATGCCAGTGAAGTTAATATATTATTTCTTTAATATATTTCTGTATAAAATAATTTGGTTTATGACTATTATGCTATGTTAGTACATTTATGAATTAAATTAACTGATGCTGATGTAATTCAGCTTTCATAGCACAGAATAACATAATTCCTGATTTGTGTTATTCTTGGAATCCCCTATTAAAACATTTTACTAGATTTTCATTTTTTAATTAAATTTGCTTTTACATTTCTCCTAATTTACAAAAAAAAATGACAAGAATATCATATGTGATTAATTTATGTGCATCTAAAAATATTATTAAGAATGACAGACTTTATAACATTAAGGAAAAGTAAAGAAAATAGTTAAAAGAGATATCCCATGAACTATAATGACTGGACTTTGCTGGACATCCTTCGCTGTATCTTCTCTATTTTTGCTAGCCACAGCTAACTTCATATTTGAGGGGTCAAGACACCTTGTCTGAACTACAAGTGTCCATGTAACAGACACATACAACAGCCAGATGATGTCAGTGACATTGAAATATTTTTATTATTTTTTTTCGCAAAAGTAATAGTCAGCCCATGGCAAGACACATGGCAGCTACATGTTCCTGTGTCCACTTCTCTAACATCGGTGCTGCCTTCACCCGGCTTGTCTTTCACGCACCCTGTGACACTTCATCAGGCCACAATTGCTTTGGACCCTGAGATATTGTTATCCTTATTCACATCCTGGCCAGTTGTATGGACTGGCTTGTTTAAACTTCAGTGTCAAACTCCTGTCTGATGTACACTTCAGTGAATGCACTGACCTGAAAGACCAGACACATCGTTGGAGAACATTAGATGAGAGAGAAAATAAAGAGGGGGAAGTCAGACTCAGGTCATCCATCCTGCACAGGCTGAGGCTTAGTACATGGTGATCTGCAGAGCACACAACATCCTGAGACTGTATTTAGGCTTTGCTGCCAGGCACCAACGTACACATCCTTGCTGGACTTCTCCAAGTCCACACACAAAGAGTTTAGCCCTGTCCTGCCTGTGCTGGAAGAAAACAATCTCAGCTTGCGGCTTCAATCATCATGCCCTTGAGAGAGTTTTCCAAAATTGTCATGGACAGTGCAGATACTGAAGATGTTTGCAGTCTTACAACTTCTGTTTATATTGCTTTTACAAAGACAGAAGTGTTCCATTCAGACCAAGGGTAAACAACAGAGTAGTAGAAGCAGGAGGCAGGGATATACCTCATGGATGTTGGTTTAGGAGAACAATATTGCTAAGAAATGACAGTGCATGTGCCTGCATTCCTTGTGCCATGAGCACATGCAGAACAGAGATGACCGGGCTTGCTCTGCTCAAGCAGCAAGGGCCCTGACAATGATACAGCCAGTTTCTATTGTAGTACTTATGCACTTGTGTATTTAGTCACTTGTGCCACATCAGTACAAAAAAAAAGCCAGAACCATAGAAAAGAAAAGTAGGCCTGGAAAGATCTCTATAGGCAGATCAATTATACCTCTGTCACTATGGATGTTTCTGAAGAATTGAATGATGGTGACTTCACAACTTCCTGAGGTAATCCATTTCATCCTGTCACTACCCTTACCTTCATAAACACTTGTTAGTCTGAATCTTTCTTTCTGCAGTTTCACCCAGCTACTTTTTATTCTATTTGTGCCTAATGAATTTAATCATGTTTTTTCTTCATCCTGTTGTTCTGATTTCCAGTCTCATCCTCCAGCCTGCCTGATACGCTTCTCATCATCTTGTTTGAAAATTTAAGAGATATAATTTTTGTTGCATTATCCAAGTTATTAGAGCAGATTCTTGAACACTAAACATTTCTTGTAAATAACAGCTTCAATGAACTGTTCCTGGAGCCCAATAGGAAGAGTGTGTATTGAGAAGCTAGGTAAACAACATCCACAGCCTTTCCTTCATCCAGCA
>BJBW01008251.1:0-15810 GCA_004320125.1 Scolopax mira
CCATAGACTTGTTTGTGTTGAGGTTTTGGAGCAAGTCCCTCACCATCTCCCTTAAAAATATGGGGGCTTCATTCTGCTCCCTGCCCCTAACTGCTGGCTCAGGGTTTTGGATACTCTGGGGATACTCTACTCCATTGCTAAAGACTGAGGCAAAGAAGGCATTCAGCACCTCAGCCTTCTCCTGCCTTATCATCCTTTGTCACTACGTTACCTCCCATATCCAGTAGAGAGTGAAGCTTCTCCCGAGTCCTCCTCTTGCTGTTAATATATTTATGTACTCCTTCCCTGGTTGGCTCACTCACCCACTGTGTCAGCAAGTTATCCCCTACACACTCCATAAACCTTCTAGACTGTTCCCTCTCAGCTGTATGGTGTTCACAGCTGATATCTGGTAGGCTGAAGTCTCCCACCAGGACAAGGGCAAGAGATCTTGAGACCCATGCTAGCTGCTTATAGACCATTTCATCAACCTCTGCATCCTGTTTGGATGGTCTATAATAGACTCCCATCACAATATCAGCCTTGCTGGCCCTCCCCTTGATTTGTACCCATAGGCACTCAACTCTAATATTACCCTCATTTATCTCCCCACATTCATACTCCTTCCTAACATACAGGGCCACTCCTCCTCCTCTCCTTCCTTGCCTGTCCCTTCTGAAGAGACAGGGCCATCCATTGCAGCACTCCAGTCATTTGATTCAGCCCACCACACTTCCACGATGGCAACTACATCATAGCTTTCATGCTGCACAATGTCTTCCAGCTCCTCCTGTTTGCTGCCCATACTATGTGCATTTGTGTAAATGCACTTTTGCTTGGCCACTTTTATGGGGGGATGAGGCCCAACACTTCCCTGACCATGCTCAGACCCTTCTGTGGTTGCCAGCTTATCACTATCCCTCATGTCATCACCACATGGGTTATGATCCTCCAGCTCTCAGGCAACTGGCCACAAGACCTTGCTAGCATTTTTACCCAGCAGCACTGGTAATCTGTTTCCAGGCTTCTCTTTAGTAATCCCTCTTTCATCCCCATCCTCCTTCAATCCTAGTTTAAAGCCCTTCCAATGAGCCCAGCTAATTCTTGTCGCAGTATTCTTCTTCCCCTTTGAGTAAGGCTTGTCCCACTAGTTGCCACCAGGTCTGATGTCCTATAGATCATCCCATGACGAAAGAAACCAAAGTTGTGCCAGTTACACCAGCCTTGGAGACAGGAGTTAATCTGCTGGCTCTTCCTGGCTCATCAATTCCTGCAAGTGGTGGGATGGAGGAGAACAAAATTTGTGTTCCTGATCCCTTAACCAGCTGTCAAAGGGCCCTAAAGTCTTTCTTCAGAGTTCTAGAGTACACATGTTTGGGGAGTGCATCATATGCAATATTATCATTACTCTTTTGGAGGCCAAGAAGTAGTATGTGACCCTCTAAGTATTTAGTTCATATGGTTTTGTTCTTTTTTAAAAAAAAACAACCCAAACTTGCTTTCCTTTATCTAGTTAACATATCAGACTTCATCCTTGAGCCTCACAGCTTTAACACTCTAAATACCAAGATACTTTGTTAGAATCAGAAACAGTAAAACAAAAAACGGTTAACTCTTTTGCAAATAGCATTTTAAATCTTGTGTTTGAGATTACTATAACATCTAGGCCCCAAAGTATACAATATCTATCAGGATTTCTTTTAACATCTTAGGCAAATTTCAGGATATATTTTTTAAAAGTACTTCAATTTCCAAATATTATGTAATACAGGGTGTAAACTTCTATTTGTGATTCCTCTCAGATTGCACTGACCATTACAGGGAATTAATACCTAGCTCTGAAAACAAATCTTTGCAGAGAGAGTACACATGTGTCCTTCCAGTTTTCTTTGCAGATGATAGCATGAAAAAACAAAGAGTAAATGTTCTCTTTAGCAGGAATTCTGGCTTGGCTCACTTAACACTATAACTTCTCCTAAATATATAGTGATAGATGTAACTAGGTCAAAAAGCTAGATTAGAATTGAGTCCTCTGATTTCTAGAATTGTGTGTGCCAGACACCACCTGGCAATGAGTAGCATCATATGAGAAAGGCAATCCTACTGAAATCCACAGAGAGAGCCTAGAAGAGCAGCTTATGAGGGGGATTCAATTTTCTTTAGTGAAAAAAATGAAGAGGAGAAATATGGAAGCATGGGACTAAGGAAAGAATAATTTATGACAGTATCTCTTTACAGAAGAAGCCAAAGAAGTATTGCATATTGCTACTTTGGTGGAAGAGAGTTTCCATCTAAAATGGAAACATTTGGGAGATGTGTTATTGTTGGAAAAACATGCAAGGATTGATCATGGAGAGGAAGGTGGTGTGAGAGGGAATATGTACAGGAACCCTTACAAACTTCTGCCTCTAGAATTTATTTCATTAAACCAGGAACTTTAAAATCAGTACTTAACTAAGGAAAACATGTAAAGAGAAAAGAGAGCAAACTAGGAGGAAAAACACCAAGTACAAATCAGCTGGAAGATCTGTCCCATTAAGTGTACTGCTTCTTCTTCGGTAGTTAGGATCAGTGCTGAACACTCCGTGTGTTTGGCCAATAAGAAAGACTGGTAATAGTGCTTGATCATTTCTATGGCTTTGAAAATGGAAATGGCTGACATCTGTACTATTGTTTTAGGTTCAAACAAAGCTGTGTAAGAAGCATAAAAAAGAAACCACACAGGTTATGTCATATTCGGCTTTCTCTTGTTTAAAGACTCACAGGCGCATAGCTCTGAAAAGCAAATATGATTCTCATTAGAAACATTCACAATACAGAAAGGAAAAAAAGAGTCCACAATTCCTAAGTGTAGCTTATTCATCCAAGGAGCTGCTAGTTGGCTAAGGGTCAGAATGCCATGAACTACAGAACCTGTAGAACTGCAGATTTATGAGGAAAAAAAAAAAAAGTAGTCTATTTGTTTCTGAAAACCTGGTTAGACAAGTCAGAAGAGCCTCTAGGGAGTTTTAGCTTGCCTGTCCAGCACCTACAGAACAAATACAGCCATTTTTCCCTGACCTTGCCAGTATTACAGGTTATTTTAGCAAGGCTAAACCTGGAGGGGAAAAAACCATCTCTAATATATTAAGCACAAACATGCTAAATTCAACATCAGGAATGCAGGTCTGTTTACTGTGTGCCTGGGAG
This sequence comes from Scolopax mira, assembly GCA_004320125.1. NCBI lineage: Eukaryota > Metazoa > Chordata > Aves > Charadriiformes > Scolopacidae > Scolopax > Scolopax mira. The sequence goes on from BJBW01008251.1 coordinate 3,169, forward strand.
ACTCCAGGAACATCAAAATGGACATGAATATGTAGATTATTTTGGCTTTGAGCAAGTTATGGTCTATGTGAAAAAAATGATAAAATCCCATTTGCTATTAATATTTACATTATCCTATACATTCTCTAGAGGTAAAACAGAATAGTGTAAGGAAAAAAAAGTAAGTAAAGCTTGTGAGGGGAAAAGATACTTGTGAAGAAATCAAAGTGCTTACATAGCAATAAAATGCTTTCAAAAATAATAAAAACAATAACAGCAATGAAATGTGTACGATGCAAAGCTCACATCTAGCATTTGAAGTTAGATGTAAAAACACAAAGACTATTGGTAGTCATGAAGACACATGAAAGAACCCATGCATGACAATAAGTGCAAAGACGAGAAGAGCAAATTAGGAAGACCAATGTTGAGCTTCTTAAAAACATAGTGAATAGAAATTAAGTTTTACAATATCTATTTTCAGAATGAAGGGCAGAAAAATGAAACAATGTTTAATCATGGAAAAATAAAACAGCTGAAAGTAGAATTAGCAAGACTAGCATTGACTAGAAAGAGTGAGAGAAGAATTAATTATATTTTTGATTTGTGCTGTGATTTTCAAAGACACCCTATTAATAATTGAACTCTATTAATAGAGTTATGTGGGTAACTCCCTTATGCCCTTTTCAAACTGTCATTTAATGCGTTTAGTTACACACAGAACACCCCAAACTTTTAAATGAATTTTCTTAAGAAAAAACATTTAAGGAATCAAATATTAAAAACTATCAGAGTTCAGGTAACACAATCAACTATAATTTTAACTTTGTGTCCTGATGTGTTATTAACCTTGTGTGTGTTATGATACAGTCTTTGATTAAATAATCGCATACATTGTTTTGACACACTTCATCCTCTCAGGAACTCCACTCCTTTTAGTGAAAGGGGTAAATAATACATATTCAACAAGTCATTTTCACAATTTCATTTCTTTCTTCCTTGGTGTTCATGGTGCCTACATCTACACACCAAGAAAAAAGTTGCAGTAGGAGAGGTTCTGTATAATTAACTAAAAGATTCTGAGGCATCAGCTATATACATAACCTAATGTTTTCACATCAGACTAGATCTTGCAAGAATCTGTAAGAATCTATCGGTTTAAAATTAAAATTATTCAGCAATTTTATATGTTAACTTGAACTTTCTAGCCTGTGTTTTGATTTGTTGTTATAATTTTTAAAAAAAAGTTTTAAAAGGTTATTTTTAATTTCCAGGTATTTTTAATTTCAAATTGAAATGGCACTTCCATAAAATATTTTCCACAGCCTTGAATTTACCTGGTTCATTAGTTCTCAATCAGAGTCTGTGAGAAAATTTATCCTATGAGTGGCAGATGTGGGCATCCCCTGGACATGCACAGAGCAGCTCAGTATGTCACAGGCAGAAATATCAGACTCCCACTGTGTAAATATTCTTTTCTTTCCTGTCCATCTGATATTTTGCTTGCAAGCAGCATATTCTCTTGTAAACAAAGGTCTGGGTAGGCTGGGTCTTATTCAGTCCTTTCTTCCAAAAAGCATCCGGGAATGTCATCTCTGGATGGCACTGCTGACCTGCCCACATTTGGTCCACTACTTTTTCCCTCTCTTCCTGGCATACCCCAGGACCAGTCTCCTCATTCCATGCTGATTCTCTGCTTTTCTATCAGATGTTGTATTGGGTTTGTGTGGCAAAGTTTTGGTAGTGGGGGGCTACAAGAATGGCTTATGTGAGAGGCTGCTAGAAGCTTGCCTAAATCCAGTAGAGCCAATGCCAGCCGTCTCCAAGACAGACCCACTGGCCAAGGCAAGCCCATCAGTGATGGAGGTAGCACCTCTGGGATAAGATGCTTAAGACCAGGCAAAACCAACGGTCCAGTCAAACAGCAACTGCAGCCAGAGAGAGGAGTGAGAATATGTGAGAGAAACAACTCTGCGTATAACAGGGTCAGTGGAGAAGGAGGGGGAAGAAGTGTTGCAGGCACCAGAACAGAAATTCACCTGCAGTGCATGGTGAAGGCCATGGTGAGGCAGGCTCTCCTCCTGCAGCCCATAGAGGTTAATAGTGGAGCAGATATTCACCTGCAGCCCCTGGAGGACACCACACTGGAGTAGGTGGGACAGGAGGCTATGACACCGTGGGAAGCATGTGCTGGAGCAGGCTTCTGGCAGGACCTGTGGACCTGTGGAGAGTGGAGCCCATGCTGGAGCAGGTTTGCTGGCAGGAGTTTGTGACCCTGTGGGGGACCATACAGGAGCAGTCTGTTCCTGAAAGGACTGCACCCTGTGGAAAGGACCCATGCTGGAACAGTTAATGAAGAACTATAACCTGGAGTTCTCAGGCTGGAGAAATACATATAAAACTGTCTTCTGTGTGAGGGACTACATTCCAGAGAAGGTGAAGAGTGTGAGGAGTCCTCCCCTGAGAAGGAAAGAGCAGCAGGACAATACCCATTCCCCATCACCCTGTGCCACTCAGGGAAGGAGGTAGAGAATTTGGAAGTAGAGCTAAGCCTGGGAAGAAATGAAAGATGGGGGGAACATATTTTTTAGATTTGGGTTTATTTCTCATTGCCATGATCTGATTTGTTTGGCAATAAGTTAATGTCAGCTAGTTGAGCCTGCTTTGCCCATGACAGTAATTGCTGAGTGATCACTCCCTGTCCTTATCTCAACCCATGAGTTTTTTGTTTTCTATTTTCTTTCCCCTGTTCAGCTGAGGAGAGGGAGTGATAGAGTGCTTTTGGTGAGCACCTGTCATACAGTCAGGGTCAACCCACCGCAGATCTTTTAGTTCTTTGGTCAGTTGATTTGAAAACACTCTATGGCTTCAGTTATAAGAAATATAAACCTAAGTGGACAGATGAAAGAAGAAAGATGAATTAATCAAAGAAGTGAGTAATTTAAAAAGAAGTAATATACATTCTTTCTGAAGAAGATTCTGTGTTATTTGACAAAGTTGAGCAAAAATACTGGAAATTTTGGTAAAGCTGTCCACCCCAGAACACAGGTTGTTAAAATGTAAAGCAGTGGTTTAACATTTAAAACAAAAAAAAAAAAAGAAAAAAGAAAAAAAAAAAGGAAAGAAGAAAGAAAAGAAAAAAAAACCTGTGCATTGATAGCATTCTATGCAGACATTTCTCACTATATTAAAAATCTCCAGACATTAACAGCACTGGAAGAATCAGCTGGACAAGATTCTCTAGGCCTATAAAATATCTCAAATTTGAAGCTAAGGTACCCTTTGACATCTGATATTGACCTGGTTAACATAGCCATCTCTTCCTATCCTATCAATGTAAATTAACCATTTACTAAAAGAGAAGGCAAGAGAAAGCGTTTTTTATTCTAGGTTATCCTTATTCTTGCATGAGAAATATTAATGAAGTAACTCTTTGGGGATGCATTTAAATTGTGAAATAATTTAAGTCTTTGTTTGCTCCTTGTTCCTTAATTATCCTCATGTTATTTTGTTAACAAGTCCTTTCTCTAGGATTAAGCCAATAGATTTCCTCTGGGGTGAAATACTGATATAATTCTGGGGACAGTTCATGTCTGCAGGCAGGAGGTGTGAGGCTGTACCATTGAAAAATCCTTTTTTGATTTGCACAGGTGTTACAGTGTATATTCCAGCATGCCTTGCTCCATTAATAGTTCCATTGGTTTTCCATGAGTCAGAAATGTGATACAGACCCTTGACCTTACTGTATTAGATACTCATATTGGTCACTCAGACGAGTCACAGTACAACCCTCATGTTATTTCAATTAAAAGAAAAAGAAAGGGAAAAAAATAAAAGAGGAGGGAGGAAAAGAAATCCGAGCTGAATAAAGCCTTAGGAACACCAAACTAGATCCTAAGAAGTATAAAAGCCATGGCTTTATAAGACAAGAAATGCATAGAAAGATGTGAGTGCAGGCCCTGCTACACTATTTGGCATGTACATTTGGATGCCTTTAACATTGTAGCTGTAACCTCAAATATTTTAAACTGCCTTTCTCATCCCAAATTCTCTGAGCAGTTGGACTGTATTCAGTTCTCAGTACAAACAAAAGCAGATTCACTTGATAAATGTTGAAATTATGACTGCTCTTAGTATTCTCTTTCTATTTATTTGAAGATTATGATTATTTCACACCATAAAGGAAATCTTGTATATCTTAAAACCTGACCACCTGACTCAGACCAACCATTACACTGTTATTTATAGTGAACTATCTTCCCTTATCATCATCCTTGAGTGAAAACACAAGGGAACACAGTATAACAGCACTCCTTATAGGTCAGTAAAACTTGACTTTCTTAGACCCAATATGAGAAACCAACAAGAGGGTCAAGGTCAGTATCTTGCCTCTGGGAAATATCAAGGGAAATATCAATGCGGACAACGTCATTGATTGCAGCTGTCAGATTCATGATGGTTGGGACTTAGTCTGCAACACTGAAGGCCAATGTTAATCAAATCTCAAAGACTTTATAAAGCCATATGCAGTCTAAGTCTAAGAACTGAATTGAATTAATTTAATACGTGTTAATTGCAATGTATATATCATCAATACAAGAGTCTTATCAACTTGAATATTCCCCTCGGGCACTTCAGAGGGTAACCAAGACCTGTGGTAGATGAAAAGCCCTGTGCACATCCCTAAATCTTAGCATTAATCTCAAAAATTCTAGAATAACTAAGCTCCTGAGGTAACCACCTCAGCTAAGCAACTTAAACTGGAGAGACCAATCAATTGCCAAATTTGTATATTGCTAGTGTAGGCATTAAGATATCATGGATCAGACATTACTACAATTATAAAGGCCTAAGTAAAATAATTTCAAGAAAAGGCTGTTAAAATAATTTTTTTAAAAAAATATTTTTTTATTAAGACTCAGGATCCAAAGGCCTACTTGCTTGGAACACATTTTGTTCTTTGTTTTTGGGGTTCTTTTTTCAGCCTAGTTACAACTGAATTTGCATATAATCCAATCACTGTATGAGTCTTTAAAAATGTAAACACCACTAAAAAAATCTCATTACTTACATCATCCTGAAATGAAGAATTGGTATCGTAGTAGCAAACAATACATAGATGTGTATATTCAGAAATCTCACTAGGTGCACAAACACATACAAACTAGTTTTTAGGAGGTAATTTATGTGGGGAAGTATCCATTTGTCATATATAACCATCAAGCAGGAGGAATATGGAAATACTTTTTTGTGAGATGCATATTTCATACTTCAAAACAATATTTTTTTTTATTTCCCTTTGTTGCCAGTTCAACTCAGTTTGAAGGACTTATACAATCTCTTCATTACAAAGTCATTCCAACTTGTTTTGTCTTATCTCTTTTTGAGAGAAATAGAGATGTGATGTGAACCAGTTTTCTAAGTGTTTATCATACAAAACATTAATTGAAATTAAAAAGAACTACAATTCCTACCATCTGAAGAACAAAAACCAGAAGTTAGGACTATTTGAAGAAGTAAAAAATCCAACTGGCTCATAAACCAAACCAATGAGAAAGGCTTTATGGAGTGAGCACAATGATCAAAAGAAAGCATTTATTTGGTTAGCGGATATTAGAGACTGGTCTTCCAGATAATTTCCAGCTTTATTTTGCCTTCTAAATCAGGTAGCACATTGAAATAATTTAATGAACAATGGATAATTAAGACATTGAAAGTCAAATCCTATGAGCTTTTGTGTATGTATCTAAGTCTACATGTGAGATATACCTTGCAGTTCACAATGCAATAGGCATGGTCATATAGCCCTGAGTTTTTTATTTTCTGTTAGCTTCTTTGATTAAACTTCGTGTCTTTTTTCTTCCTGGCAAATAATTACTCGCTACATCTCTCTCTCATGACTCCATCAAAGTTTTAGGAATCAGGATGATATGAACAGTTACCTATGGCACTGTTTATGAAATAGTATATAACAGCTCCAGATATTGTCATCCAATGTGCAAGTCATTTCCTGTTTTCTTGTTTTTTGACTGGTAGGAAAGCCAGTATAAAGTTGAATATCAGATATCCAAGCCAAAATATTTGTTCCTGAAGTAACTGAATGACTGGAAGACAAATATAATTTTCTTATTATTAATCCTAAGAGTTTAACTCAGAGTACTTGCATATCTCCTGTATACACTCCGTTTCATTGAAATTTTATTCTTCTTTCTGACATGTGGTTATTTAATCTTCTGCCGACACCATCTACCAATCAGATTTTTCCAGCTATGCCCATGAAGCCTTTGTACTATTGACGTTTTCACAGTGAACAGTGTATGTGTGTCAAATTATAGCTATTGATCTATGTTTGTTTCTTAATGTGTATAGTTGTTTACATAGCATTATAGCTTTTCTGATTGTGGCTATACAAATAAAAGAAGAAAAGTATAGAAGAAAAAAGCCCTGCCATTTTTATTTCTTTTCTGAATTTCATTGTAGAAGGTAGACTGTTTATTTGAATTGAAAATATACTGAAATCGATGTTTCTTTAGATATGAGTTATCTTTTTTTTTTTTTTTTTTCTTCTTAGTAACAAGTGGAAGTAATAGGGCACGCAATCTTGGCAGAAAAATAAAACCAAACAAAAAGAGCCTCCTTCCTTTTTCTATGAATCTTTTTATAACTGTTTTGTGTCACATTTCCTTTTGTCTTAGATATTGCTGTTCAAGCTATCCTAATAAAATTCCGCCTCATAGATGGATACTGTCAACGAGTTAACAAAAAAATAAAATGAAAAACCTTTCTCTTCATGAGTGATACCCTTATCAGTAGCGTGAAAAGCAAATATTTTTCTACGAGTTTAGTTTTTCTCTTTCTTCTTCCATTTTGCAGCTATTATTCTTCTCCTGTAATATATGGCTAGAAAGAAATGAGTGGACAATTTGATTCTGTGGTTAGAACAGTGGTCTGGAAACATGACGAAACAACATTGTTTTCCCACTTCTGCAAAAATTTGGTGTGTCAGCTTTGACAAGACTTGTCACCTTGCTATGCATCCAGTTGGCTTCTGGTTTTGCATTTAAAAATGGTAGAAGCTAAGCTTACTTTTGATAAAGAACATGAAACTTTATGTAAGACAAAGCAATAATAATAATAGTAATAATAGTAATAATAGTAATAATAATAATAATAATAATAATAATAATGCTCAGCATATTCCAGGAATGCATCAGCACCTGGGAGAGCAGGTGATCAGATAAGGCTGCTTATAGGGTGCATCTTGCCCCTTTTCTTAATCTAAACCCTTTTTCTTCCTCTTTCTCAAAGCCAAGCAACCAAACATGCCCCCAAACAATAGCTAATTGTATTTTTGATAACTTGTATTTTTTTTTAGAAACACCAATAACAAAAAGGGTTTGACGGCTAGTAGAGAAGGTCTTTTTTTCCCCACATTTATAAATATTCCAAGAGACTCCTCATCTTTATGACCCTTACACTGAACTATGGCAAGGGAGCCAGTTAATGACAATTGTGTTGCTGGCTTGAGTGATGTTAATTGTCTTCTAGGAGCTGCACTGAGGTCATACTTAAACTAATTTTTCTTCATGAATGGATCTTATGAACAAAACTTGGATGAGTTTATGTATGAAACCTAATTTCTAATCTCTGGTATGCTGACTGTCATGAAGAGAAACTACCAAAGCTTGTGTGAAAATAGAGCCCTGTACGTACTCCATACTATTGCAGAGAATATTTTCACACCCTTAGCATTCCATTTCCTGTCCAAACTTCACGATGGAATTTATTAATTTTATTCAAGAAAGAAGTGCATTTTATTTTGCCAGTGGTGTCTGTGATGATCACTTCTAAACTGACATTTTATGACAATATGCTTTCAGCAAATAAATATGCATTGCTCAGATAGTGTTTTGAATGCCTTCCTGATGAAAGCAAAATGATGAAACCAAAGGGCTCTGAAGATATAAAAGGCCTGCAGAACAGAGAGAGCAGGTTTGCACTCTAGCAATAAAAAGTAACCTTAATGACAAGGAGTAACAGCACATGTCCAATATCCTCTAACACAAGACTTCAAACGCAGCACAATCCAATCTAGGTCTAAACCCACAAAGAGAGGAGAAATAATAACTTTGCTTGAAGCTGCTTCCCCTCTGACTCTGTGTTTGCCACTTACCTTTTCTGCAGGCTCTTAAAGGAGCTATGGCCGGGGATGTTTTTAATATTTTTCTTTTTTTTTGTAGGTAAAAGAGAGTTGAACTCTGATAGTGTGAAACTCTGTAAATGACCATTTTTAATAAAGTGATAAAGACTGTTTCCTTTTTTTTTTTTTTTTTTTATTTTATGGAGATAACACGTTACCTCAGCTGTTGTACGAACTGGCTTCACATATATGTAGTATGTCCATCCATAGTGGAACTATGTGCAGGTTCTTTATCCTCTTATTTTCTCTCCCTATACTTGTATAATTTTTTATGTTTCATATCTAATTAGAAAATAATTTGGTTATTTTCTTCTTGCAATTTAAAGGGAATTATTATTAATCAGTCAGAATGCAAATTTCCTTTGATCTAGTAAATTTGCCTTTGTTTCTAAGCAATAAAGTGGCTGCATTTCCTCATTGGAGATGAGGAAATTCATGAGGAAATATATATCAAGCATGCAACTTCGTTGAGATTATCTAGAAAAAACATTACTTTAAAGAAAAAATCTTTCCTATTTACCAGTGGTGAAGACTTGCTGTCAGCTTCTCACCTTCTGTCCACACAGAAAAATCTGTACCTGAAAAAAAAGGTAAGAAATAGCTCCTGAAAATAACAAACTCTGAAAAAAAGCTCACCCTGAAATGCAATGATTAAATCTTGCTTTGATCCTCCCTCGTGCCTCATGTTCTTGTTCAAACCAGCTGACATTTTCTAAAGGACTGAAGTTTGACCTCACCTTTCTCCCTTAGTAGTGTTACTATTTTTCCTTTTTAATTTTTCCTTTTTTTTGGGCTTTTCTTTTTTCCTTTTCCCTTTTCCTCTTCCCTTCCCTCCCCTTTGTATTCCGGCCTGTAGCAAGGTCATAATGAGAAGAGATATTATTTAGGAGTTAAATATCTGCCACCAAGAAAAAGGAACTGTTGTCTTTGGAGATGACAGATTGAAGGAATATAAGAAGGGTATGTAAGTGATGAAGAAAAACATGATAGAAATTAAAACAGGAAAAAACCACTCCAAATGCTGAAATAAAAAACTCAAGCTCCTACTTGAATCAAATACGATGGTTTCATTATTTCAGGCTTTTTTAGTGCACTTAGTTGTATATCACTTCCTCTGGGAAAGAAAATCAAGTGTAAGTATCAATGTAGACAAAAACTGTGAGAATCTACTGCTGCGTTCATAGCGAAGATGTGACTCAAACCAACTACTTGCCCAGTTTTTATTAAAGAAATACTTAGGAAATGAACCAGGTCTCCATTGCCACAAATTAACCAGAATGTTTTTTTTATGAATAAAACAGTACAAACAAAATTCCCTTTGGTTTTAATCTTTCAAAATCTACACTTTGATTTATCTACTTCATTTAACTGTTGCAGCATGGGAATCTGGTTTTAAGAGAGTTTCCTGATGATCTCAATAATAGTCAGAAGTCTGAAAAACTTGAAAAGTGTAGAAAACCAGAAAGATTATTTAGACAAAGAAGGAGAAAGATGAAGGAAGCATAAAGACTATTTCATCCATTGCAAAGTTAGTGCCACAGAGAAAGGAAATTCTCTGTTGTGGCCATTATGTTTGATAACTGAAATAAGATATAAAAAAGCAACAGGAATGAGTTTCTAATGGTGAAGACAGGGAAACACTGTCAGTGACAGTGACAGACTGGAAGCTTTTACAAAGAGACTGGACAACTGTGTTTCACAAGCAACAGAAGAGAAATTCCTCCCATTTCAAGGTAGAGTGATCAGGTAGACTCTCTAAGTCCCTTTCACCCTGAATCTTGGGGTTTGTGTTTTGTTACACTTTTTTGTTGCTGTTGTTTGGGCTTTTTTATTATTATTTTTTAAAATATCTATAGCCTCCATGGAATCATCAGAATTGAAAGGGAGCTTTTGAGATCATCTAGTCCAACTCCTTGGCTAAAGCAGAGTCACCTAGAGCACATTACTCAGGACTGCATTGAGGTGGGTTTCAAAAATCTCCAAAGAAGGGGACTCCGCAACCTCCCTGGACAGCCTGTTCCAGGGGTCTGTCACCCTCACTGTAAAGAATTGTTTTAGTCATATTTGAATGGAACTTCCCATGTTCCAACTTGTGCCCATTGCCCCTTGTCTTGTCACTGGGAACCACTGAAAAGAGTCTGGCTCCATCCTCCTTCAACCCACCCTTTAGATATTTGTACATGTAAGCTCCATCATTATCTCATGTCTTGTATACAGAAGTGAACATATAGAAAGCTGCTGCATCATATTTGCCAATGGAGATTACAACACTATAAGCAGATCCATGACAGAAAAAGACATCAGGTTTATACTTAAGTACATAATTGTCCTTTTAAAAAATATTTGGACATTCTATTTGTCACAAAATCTAATGAAAGTGAATGTTTTAAGTATTGGTTTAAATACTTAAATTTGAATTTATATATGATTTGAAATATCTTTTTCAGTGCTGCATTAATCAAGCAATTATTCAAACACATCAAAGTAATAAGAGAGGAATATACTTATTCACATGCATTATTTTTACTGATAAACACATTGTCTATATGTTGAATATGCAACATTTCTCATTGGAACACAGAAAACTATTAAATAAAATTAGCAATGAGTTGAAATCCAGATTAATGTCCAAGTTCTTTTGAGTTCCTCTCTAGTTAAAACATGTAGAAAAAAAGGATGATTTACAGTGTAGCCAATGCCATTTCCTTGAGAAAGAGGTAATTATATTGCCTTACAAGGAAGTCCTTCCCTCCACCCAGGTCCAGCTTCAGAGGGCCTCTTCCATTCCCCTCTCAGATGAAGAGTTAGCCACATCCCTTATTGTGGTTTAAAAATCTTAAAAGAAATTGTGTAAACATTTTCCAGCCCCATGCAGCTGGAGCCCTGAAGCACTGAGCTACAAGCAGTGGTGGAGTGCTGTGCTGTGTTTTTGCAAGTACAAGACAGAAAATCTATGTAATTACCTCTGAAGCAGAAGAAGCTGTGCAGCCTGACAGAACAGCATGTGTAGGAAGCACTTTGTCAGGTCTCTGCTGACTAATTTCCCACTCTACACAGTTTTTTTTTCCCCTTGTAGTCTTTCAGGATTAACCCTCTCTATGCCAATATTCTCTCTGCCTACCCCACTGTGAAAGTGCACAAGCAGATTAGGTGCAGAAATTGAGGTTGATGTTCCAAGCTCAGTAAGTGCCTGCCATGTAAATGAAGGGCCATGAAGACAGCTAACTGAAAGGAGAGGAAAGAAAGGGGACACAATGATTGAAGGCAGGATTTGGTTTTCCAAACAACTCATGCAGCTTTCTCTCTTTCACCACGAGTTTTGATATGAAGGTGTTAAGACTCTGCTTGCTCATGCAGAATTCAACTCACCTTGGACAAACAAAAGTTTCCTGGTTTCAGTCAATAAGTGACACTAGCAAATCTATACCATGATTTCCAAGGATTTAGGAACCTAAGCAACAAACCTTGAACAATTCTTCAATTTTTTAGTCCGGTTCTCTGCTATTGCAGATCATAATATTGTTTTAGTCTTTTCCATGAAAATATGAAGTTCCATCTTCAAATGTATTCCTGTTCCACTATTTTGTTTGGAAAGTTGCTGCAGAAACTATCCCTCAATAGTTTCAAATTCTTTTCTCATTTCCAGCCTGAAGGTACTTGAGGTTTTGTATACGAATTTGTCCTTTGTCTGTAAAAGTTTTAATGTCACAAGCAAGAAAGTTATTTTGTATGAGTAATGTGGTGGGAGACTCTATGGAAATAAAGAAGTAAAACCATCCATCAAGCATAGGTTAGCTTACCCCAAAGACTCCATATTGTCACTTAGTTTCCATTGGGACCCTGGTTTCAGACTTGGATTCATACAATTTGAGGCTAGTCACTTTAATCTCCATTCTGACCTCTCACAGAACACAGACTGTAGATCACTGGCTGGGTCCTGAATGAACCCAGTGCCATGTAATCACCTACTAATTCAGCGACACTGAACACAGCTCTTTTCCTTTTGCTCAGTATAGCAGCTTCCACTAAATTATGGTTCTTCTCTCTTTCTGGGTTTCTTTTTTTTCCCTTCTAGCATCTGTCTGAGAACATTTCCTTATAGAATCTACATGATTCCTTAAAGTGCAGTCCTCCATTTCCATTCTCATTGAACATCTGAGCCAGATCACACTTAAAATCAGAAATTTTTCTGTTGCAAAAATGTACTGTGTGTATTTTTTCCCATTTATTTATTTATTTATTTCTAGGGGTTGATAAAAGTCTTAAAAGCCTTACTCAACTGGAGAAAGGATTATTTTTTATTAATCCTACTATGCTGTCTACACCTCTTTATTCATACCATAACACTGCCTGCACTACTTGATTCAATACACAGTCTTGTGCTTAATAAAATAGATGATAAATAACTTTCTGGAGTTTTGAGTTTTCCCCTCCCTCCCTCCCTCCCTTCCTTCCTTCCTTCC
>BJBW01008251.1:15848-47993 GCA_004320125.1 Scolopax mira
TCCTTCCTCCCTCCCTCCCTCCCTCCCTCCCTCCCTCCTTCTCTCTCTTATACCCTCCCTGCCATTCCCCACCCCACCCCTCCCCTCCTTTCTTTCCCTATACCTTCAGCTGAAGCAGACATTTCAGACAAGCAGACAAGCAGACAAGCCAGACATTTCAGACCACTAACTTCAGCTGAAGTACATAAATATAATTTCTCCAGGACTGAACAAAACAAGATGTCCAGTTCCATGACTTTTGCAGAATTTTTGTGGGGTCTGGAAAGATACCAGGTTGGTACATACACATCTGTTAGAAAGAAACAAAAGCTGGCCTCTTCTGAAAAAGCAGGATTTTGTTATGATATCTGCAACCATATTTAATCCTTTTCTTGTTGTGGTGCTACCTATGATGAAGTAATGAGATGTATTTGGCACTTACGTTATTTCAAACCCTAATTGTTTTGTGTTATCTTTGAAATACCCTAGGCAGCCACAATATTCTGATTTTCTGAACAAAAACTGGTGCTTCTTATCACTATAAGGGTTTCTGAAAATCATAGTCTTGATCAGTGAACAGCTTGCAGCAAGGAATTAAACAAATCATAAATGAAAATAAAATTCAACAAATTCAGACAAATTAAATTTGTGGTAGGAGAAATGTGATGATTCTAGGCAGTTCGTGAACCTATAACTCATTGGATTCATCACATAAACTCATTTCTAAAAAGTACCCCTAGTAAAGTTAGATATCTTTAAACTTTGCACTAGCTTGTGCCTCTCAATTCAGCTAAACCTGTGTTTTGTTTCTAGGGCCAGCACTACCATACAAATTGAAAACAAATCAAATCAGAAGAAAATAAAGGATCTCTGACTCATATCTACTCTGTGAGCCTGATTCCCTAAGGAAATAAGATATTTGCAATCATCTTTCTATGTCTATGTATCTGTATCTGTATGACTGCCTCCTTACTTTCCTCTCTAGTAGCTTTGAACTTCTGAATTTTAGCTAAATTTAACAAAAGATCAGTGGTCTCATGTATTTTGAACACATGACTTGGATCTTAAAAAATATCCATAACAAGAAAGTTTAGAAGGGAATGTGAAACAATAAAAGTTATCAGTCAGAATTTGCACCTTATTAGCTATCAGACAACTTATTTTCAAGATTGACAAACATAGGAAACGAGGCTTCACTTCCTCTAGTATTCATGAGACAACTGTTTTTTCCTAAAGCCCAAAAGAACATAAAATATTATGATTTTAATATGTTCCATGTAGTTAGGGAGTACAGCACAACTTTTTTATAGAATTTGCCCTCTCAAGATATACTACAATTTTTCTTTACTTATTTTTCTTTTTAAAGTGTCTCAGTAATTTTTACTTCATTTTCTTAGCAAGAGTCATTCTAGAGGATACAGATGAGGCATCTGAAATATTTGGAATCCATGAGAGAGTTTACCTGGTTATGTCTTTCAATATCAGTGTAAGAACCTGTTGTTGAAGACAAATATGTTTATTACTCAAGAACAAAACTTTCTTTGGATCTGATGTCTCAGATACTTTCTTATTTGTTCAACTCAGGAAAAGAAATCATACTGACTACTATAGTATCATGGGCTGGAAGCCTAAATGCGTATATGTACTATAAACTGTCAATGCAAGTAAACCCTGTTTTAGTAAGCATTTCTCTACACAGAAGAGTGTGTGTTGGCTACCAAAATTCATTGGCTGTGTAGCCATTAGTGAGTGAAATGTTCAGCTTGAAGAGGGCAAACATATACCTTATCTTAACAGCACTCTATAGGAAGAATGGGATTCATAGATATCTGCACCACAGAGATTTAAAAATAAGTGATGAGTTCCACTGTGGTAGGGTCCTGTCCATAAATTGATTACATTTGCTCTCTTGACAGGGTCATGGGAGTCCAGGTGGGAAACAAAAGGTCATTTCAATGTGATATAGTCCTATATGCCAGCAAATAAACTGGGAGACCAGGGAATAACATGGAGCCTGGAAAACTTTAATCTAGAGCTGAATTCTACCCAAAATGTCCATATAAATGACTACTTTTATAGCCATGGACGTAAATGGATTTGTTGAACACTGACCATATAAACCAGCCACATGGATGGTTAGATTATACTCAGCTCCTCCCTGGAGCTCTATAGCCATGAATTTGTATTTTTGTGCAAGAACTAATGAGCCCTGTTGAACATGGATTGAGGAACTCCTGCCTTCCCTCAAACATTTACAACAGTAAATTTAATAGAGCTACAGCACAGAGACCAGACTCTATATCTTCTATCCTATTAGCTTGTACACTTTGCCATAGCAATTTTCATCAGTTAATTTTCTTCCCAAAAGGCCTTTGCTTCTGTTCATTTAGCTGCAAATTGTCAAGCCTTCACTTTGAATGTAGTTTCTTTCTATTATATTAAAACAAATATTACTAAAAATAATAATTAAAAAAAAAAAAGGAAGAAAAAAGAAACACCAAGATTGAGTTTGTTTGTTTCTCATTCTTCTTAGAGCTTCTATTAAAATTCATAACCTTGTCACCCTAAAGCTCCTGGTAAGAATGGACATTTAGCTATAAACATGTACCTCATGCAACTGTGGTACATTGACAGCAATGGGACAGGAAATTGAGTGTGCATAATTAATTTTTAAAGTATATAATTGGGACAAGGAACTTTTTGTTAAATGCAACCAATAAAGAGTAACGCATTCTTGCAAACCGGGTGTAATCTTGACTTCCTTCTATTATGAAGGACAGTTACGGATTTTACTGATAGTTTTTTATCAGTCCATAGCTTTTGTCTTCAGCTGCCTGCACTTTTATTTATATGCTCTCCTTTTATCACTGTACACACTCCAGTATTTGTGTCCATGCTCCTTCCAATTATGTCTGTCTTGTGCAGTGAACCACCCAAACATTTTGTTTTACTGTTGTCCCATAGAAGGAGCTTTGCCTTTCCTCTAAGATGAATCACTTTCTTTGGCAAAGCAAAGAGGTTCCAACACCAGAAGTTCTTTTTCACCCTCTTTTCAGTCTGAAGAGGTATCAAGCTGTTCCTAAAATCAGTTTTATTGTCTTCACTTAGAAGACTTTGATTTCTGTCTTCCACATCAAGAGTCAATAATCATTTTTTCATAGCAGGGAATAAAATCCTGTTTATCAATAATGCATTAATGGTGTTCCAGGCATCCTCTGGCATGCGATATGCTTTCAGAGATATTGACGTGTATTTGTGATGTTGGAAGGCCTTGAATTCATGATAACATATTCAATTGAGATAAATGCGCAAAAGTTTAAAAGGTTGCTCATTCTTCAGCTTTGGGGTGAAAGGCTCTGGTGATGTGAATCAACATTGTGTTCCTTATCAGTTGAGATTTTAGGATTCAGTCTATTACATATAACTTGAAAATTTCTATCCACACAAGTACATCTCTACACTGCCAAGGCTTCATTCACTCTGATTCCAGCAACTGGGAAATGTAATTTTGTGCTTTTGTTGTGTTTGGAATCAAGAAAAAAAAAGAAACATAATTAAATAAACAGAATGGAAGATGGGGGGAGCAAAAATTCTAAAAAAAAACTCAGAGAAGAGCATCATTGAGAAAAATGTATCAAATGAACATTTGTGGAATGATGTTGGTAAAACCTATTATCTTTGTCAGCTCATAAATATGTCATTATTAGCTCATAAATAGGTCATTTTTCTTCAAGTGAGAAGCATGTTTTTTGTTGGTTTAGATTTGTTAGTTTGCTCTTATATTGAGGTTCTCTTATTGTGTTGAGGTTCTCAGGCACTAACATACTTGCAATGATTAAGTACAGTCCTTTTGTCAACAAACACTTTGAGATACTTCTGTGGTCTCTCTGAATATATTTATCCATGAATTTACATCAAATATTTTCCATGGATAATTTTCAAATCAATACAAGAAGTTGCAAAGTTTACAAACCCTTAGTTTGACAACTTGTTTTTTCTTTTTTCATGTTATTTTCCTTCCTACTGATCTTCTCTAGCCATTGTTAATTGTTCCCTAACATGGAAAGTAAGCTGCTCTTACTTCCAATAATGTAGAAATTAAAATTTTCTGTCTCCTCTTTCCACCTATGTCCTGCAATAGTTGTATGTTTCTGACATGCCATGATCTTTTGCAGTCAATTATCCTGTTAACAGGTTTTTTTTAGAGTTTTTTATTAACTTTGTTATACAAGCACCAGTTTTTAGAACATCATATGATTTTCTTGTTAATGTGGAATTCAAGACATTGATTTAATCTCATCCAAATATCTCCCTCAGAATTAGAAATTTGTTTGACTTGTTGTAGTTACTCCCTCTAGTTTTAAGAGTAAATGATAAGAACTTCCCAGGGGTATTCATTGCATTCTATAACCTGTGTGGAATTCATGCACAATGATGACCTTCTCTCTGATCACAGGGGGAATTACTTTCTCCTCGCTGTCTAAGGAGGACAATTATACCCCTAACTGTGGCAGTTCAGATAGATACAGCATTAGATAACCAAACACAAAGGTAAGCATCTAAACTTTATTATTTGCTTTTCCATGACAACTTATTCATCTGTGTTAGGTAGAAGCTTGGTCCTGTTTGCAGACTGGTGGAGTAGGGAAGAACTACAGATCGATGAGCAGGATAATAACCCTGCATAAACAGTCAGAAGATGCAGGCCTGTCTCTGGGACAACAGATCTGCTGTGCCAGGCCTGGCTTATCACTCTTTTTCAGTATCACGGTCTGTGCCAAAGCAAAGGGCTGTGGTGGTGGCATTGCACAATTTTGCTTTAAGTTATTGGTGGTGTGTTTTTTCTTACTCCCTGCTAATGACCTTCACTCCTAAACCCAAAGGGCCAATGTGTCAAAATACTGAAATTATTGAAGTCAGTACATTCTCTTTCCTCTCAGACTGAATGATTTTTTTATCCACCTCAACCTGAAAATACAATATAGCATAGGAAACTCTGAAAGAAATTTGCAAAGTTAACACATTGAGACAATGGAATGAATCCCATTAACCACTAATGAGGATGTGGGGAGGTGAAGAGGATTTGGGGTTTGGGTGGTTTTTTTTTTTCCCTTCCCTTTTTAATAAAAATCTGCTCTAATAGCTAAGGAGAAATGCACTATATAAGTGTTGGAAGAAATGACTATTCAGTAGTAATAGCAAATCATACTGTACATTCTGTAGGCTTGACATTTTCATAGCTGAATATAAAGAATAAGTGTCCACTTTAATTCTCATTCACTTTGGTTCAAATATAGAGTAATTCCATTGTATCCTAAACACTGATAGACATGCAAGTATCCTTATTTTTTTTGAATTGATAAGTGGGAAATCTGAGCAAAATATCTTGGAACCACATGAACTTTCTCATCATAATTCTTTTGTCCTCCTGTTAAGAAGACTTTAAAAGGAAGACTTCCCTGTCTATAATATCTACCAAAGTACTCAGAACACAGATTGATTAAAGAGAAGAAACAAATATTGATTACTTACATGATTGCACTACTCAAACTGAGATTCAGAAAACAGTTAATTAATTTTTTTCAGGACCAAATTTCTGTTAGATTAGTAACTCACTGAAGAGTGTGTTTCACAGATAGAGCAAGTCAGGTTATTTTTAAAAAAATCATTTTGTTTATGATTCTTTTCAGAAGAAATCAGTTTCTTGCTTTCTTGAGATTTTTTTCCCAGGGTGTGTTGGAGGAAATGGAACTGAAATCGCAAGATTATTTTTCATCTTATTTTCTAAAATGAAATCTACAGCATTTTCATTTAAATATATTCCTTTGTTTAGGAGTAAGTATGCATTTATCATTTGTTAAACACAAAAATAATTTCAAAAGCTATAAAAAATATCAGGAAAACTGCTTCAATTGACATGAATTTTTTTTTACACACTTTTTTTCCTTTTCCCTTTTTAGTTTTTGATTTCTCCTGATGCTTGGTATAAATTTCTCTTTCAAAATATTAGAAATCTTTACTAGGTGGATGAAACAAGTGTTTGTCCAGTTCTGGTTACAGACCCCACTCTCTGGTGACCTACATAGAACTTACGTTGTTATATCCCCAGCAGTGTAACTCTAGGTCATGAAGGAACAAATCAGGTGTTTAGCTATGGCTGTCCCTGGTTAAATCACTGTTGTACCAACCAGGAGGCCGGCCACCACACACTGTTCACAGGAGGCTTATTGAATAAATTAACATAGTCCTTGGAATAATGACCTTATAACAAACATGACATCATCTCATTAGCATGATCACTTTCATGCTAAGTGAGATACCTATTATCACGTTTCCTTGAGGGAAAGCAAACATTATGTGGTTGACAAGGTAGCTAAAACATATTTATTTCTTTTCCTTATAGATGTCTCTTCACAAATTGCACCAACTAGAATATTTTGGGAGGAAAAGGTAGTTCAAATTGTCTTTATTCATAAATAAAATGAAGAAGAATTAGAGTTTGTTGAAGTATTTGATATATAACATTTTGATGATTTTTTCATCAAAAAGTCTCTTTATTCATCTCTGTATTTAATCTACATAATCATATAGAGTCTGAATGCTTGGATGTCCGTATTATGATTTAAAAAGTTTGTGCGTGTGAACAAGTCACAAATCAATCACGCATCCAAGTCAGTCTTATAATTATAATTATTACAATGAGTAATTAAATGCATTTTTTTCACTTAGACTTTGTGTATGAACAGTTCACTTTAATGATTTTATATTCATATTATTTAACAGTCATCGAAGTCATGTGGTGAAATATTGTTCATTAATTTGACAATTGAACACTTATAATTAAAAAAAGGAATGAGCATATGAAAAGTAAGATAGCAATGTATTATCTGTACAAAATCTCAGACATGCTAAAATTTGTTCTGAAACATGTTATTTTGTGAAAACTGGAACTGTTTGGAAGTACTTCACAAAGGTACAGGCAAATATTAATAGAATCCTAAAAAAATTTTGACTAAGAGTGTTGGGGTCTTATTTGTTTTAATGGATGCTGAAAAGTAGTTTTCTAAATCCATGTTAGGATCCTAAATGGCTTATTTACCAAAGACTGGGCAAAAGCTGTCAATAATTTTGAGTAAAAGATGGACTTCAGAAACTCAATTCACATACTTTAGCACCTACTGAGTTGTGTTTGTGAGTTAGGCACATATATTTCATGGAAAGCAAGCAGTACATACTTCTGGAGTCATGTAAGGGTGACTTTTTTAAAGATGTTCAGACATTGCTCTGGTGTGAAATTCAGTATTACATTCTCATGTTTGGCTGCTTAATCCTTAGAGTTATGCAGTAACAGTCACATGCTACAACACACCAAGCAACAGGTGTGTTGCAATGTGTGCTTTTCTGATATGACCAGGAAAAGTGTCTGGAAAGTGTCTGAGCTACTTTTCTTGTATCTTTATTATGGAAATCACGACACGTCAGCTGACTGCCTTTATATCCAGTGGAGTTTATGTAGTGTATGTCCACAAAACAAAATACCACACTATGTAGATATTATGATTTTGTAATTCACAGTCTTCATTAACTTTGGTCCATATGCTGTCTGTTGTAACTATTCCAGTGCTTCCAGACCTGAGCTGCTCTTGTGACGGTGGGAAATGTGATTGCTACACCTGCTGCATTCTCTCCAGCCTGCCCTCTCTGCCTCCAGTTACTACCTTGTATTTAGGTGCAGACAAACGCTAAAGAAATCCAGAAATCATAATTGGTAAATTGAATTAAAAGAGTCTAGAGCCTGTATTTATAAGCAGGAATGAATCTTCTACTCTTTGATCTTTTTTATTCAGGAATGAAGCAGTGTGAAGCACTGTATTGTCTCACTCACTAGACCACCTCTTCCTATGTTCCAGCCATGGATCATTTCCTGCCTGATAATTAGAATTTTCCCATAAAGACACTGATATTGTCTTATAGAAGCTAGTTTTTGCCTTTCAAGAAACCTAAGTGGGAAGAGAAACTTTAAATGGAGCAAAATTTTCATTTATTGCAAGAGTTATTTGGAGCTATACACAGTTGTTCTATCAATACAGCTGATGGTGGTAAAGTGGAAAGAAAATGTAATCAATGAAAATCTTCTTGATTGATCTAAGTTTCAAAGGGACAACATAAAACAAATTTCAGCCTAACTTTTTAACACAGAACCAGCAATATAGATCTTCAAATGTCCTGTTAGTAGTTATAATGTATATAACAATTTTTTTTCTCAAAATATTTTCGTTGCTCTCTTTCCAAATAACACTTTGGTAATGCATAGAAAAGGACACAAATGTCTCAAGACAGACTTTATAAAGAGTTTCACAGTTCACTGATCAATAGGAAAAGGAGTTCTCAATGTTTTTCAGGTACATTTGAGATCACTTTTTATTTCTTTAAAGATTTAGTAAGAACAGTAAGTCTAGTTTACTCCAAAAAGTGTCAGGGTAAGATAACTCGTTACAGGATTGGAAACAAATTCCATAAAGGACAGAAATAGTGAAAGAGACTTGCAAGGTTTTTCTGGAATTTGACCCAGTTTTTGTCAAAGTCCGTACGTTTTCTTCCCTCCTCAGGATATGTATTGAATGATGATACAGCTTTCCTCTGAATATTCCTTCTGAAAACTGACCTCCATCTTCAGCAAAATACCTAATCTTTCGCCTCTGCTTTAATGACAAAAAATATGTAATTCAAAAATATCATTCAGGTAGTAACTGGTGGTGTAATGACCTTATTTTCTGAAATTTAACTGTATACTTTTATCACATACCCATCTTGCGTGTAGTATTATGTTAGCTTGCCTGACACAAGGATATTTTTGAAGGGAAACAGTCTTGGTTGATGTTTGTATTTGTGCCATTTTTTTGTCATTTAGTACCCAGTTCAGTTCAGTACCACTGAAAAGCTATTTGCAAAGCTGACCCTGATGGAACTTTAACCCTAATGGTGCTTTCTTATTCTTACAGAATTCCTGGTGTAGACATCTTTGTATGCCTCTCAACATTCTATGGATCCTATACCTGAAGAAAAAATATTCATAAATCTTTCTAACATTTCCATAATTGGCTTTTTATCAGCATTGTAAAGATATTTGGGTCTCATATGATTAAAAATGGAATTTAGAATTATATTATTAACCTGGATAAAATGTGTTGGAATACTATTATTTTTAGACAACATAATCATGCTTCAACATAGAACATGGGTCCCTAATCTCTAATATCAGCCCAAAACCTCATCTTTTCCTTCATTGACTAGTATCTAATACAGAGCTAGATGTTTGCTCCTGTGCTGCCCAGTCACAGAAATCCATCTCATCAGCTAGCCTGCATTAAAGACCTGCAAGATGTGTAGAAAATCTTTATTTTGCTTTTCTAATAATCTAATGATTAGAATGTATATACAGTACATTGTTAAACTAAGGTCAAAGCCTTACTTTTTCTAAAAAGTTTTGTCCTTGTATCTTCCATATTTCAGAGAAGTCCAGTACAATAAATTAATGAAGAACATGGCTCTGCTATCTAAGCTGTTGTAGAAATTTAGAAATCATTACAACAAGGTATTCTATATTCAGAGGTCAGGGAACACTTTGTGTTTTATCACCATACAAAAAGTTGTTTCTAAGCTGTGAAGGTTGGGAAAAGCCAGTGTGCAACAGGCTCTTATCTTAAGTAAAGCATATTAAATCACCAAAGCAATTCAAGATAAAGTTCATTTCTCATCTGTACAAAATTCTGAATAAAGAAAAAGGTATAGATGTGAATGAGCAGTCAGGAAAGATCATGTAGATTGTCCTTACGCTGTCCATTTCAGCCTGAACTGAAAGTTCTCATTTTAAACTAATTTCCTTTTACCACACAACTTTTCATTTTGGGAGATGATCCCATGTGTCATAACCTTAGGAAAAATCTCAACCCTCTTATAAACTAAGATAAACTTAATTTCTTAGGGTCTTGTAAGATTTCTTCACTAAGTTTGAGATGATGAACCACTTTTTCAATGAAAAGATCTTTGAGAAAGATCAAAATGTTTCAATTTGTTGGCTGACATATAGTTGCCCAAAAAAACCCCAAGCAAGTAAGCAAAAAATTCTCAGATCCTTTCACAAAATTAGCTTAAGGAGTTGATTAACTGCAATTGAATCAATAAAGAATTCCACAGAAATACATTTCAATCCCTTAGGAGACTGCAAAGGGATTTAAAGATATGCTTATTTTAAAAACAATAAAGAGGGTATGTATATTTTGCCTAACTAGTAACATCTCCAAGTTAAGCATCTTCAGGCTAAACTAAGTTAGTTGTCCTAGACCTCTCTGAAGACAGTGAGGGTGTAGTGCTTAAGAACAAGATTCATAATACGTACCATAAGAATGTCCCTAACTCGCAGGTGCCTAAAGTTAGGTCGACCCTGGAATTTTTTGATTTAGCACCGAAAGCTGCCTGTGTTTACACCAACAAAAATTAAAATATTTCATTAACGTGCTTAAATACTTTTCCAGGAGACTAAATGAAAACATAGTGGTGAAAGCATTAGAGCTATTGAGCTATTTAATCACAAAAACAAGCTCAGAATCTGTCAAGATTCACCTACCATTTCCTTTAAATTATTGAACATTTTTATTCATTTTCTTAAAAATAGTTAATCTCTCAAAAAGACATAGATTTGTTCTTTCTGATTCCATTTATAAGGTGATGTCATTTTTGTAAAAAACCTTTCTTTTTTCTTTTCCCAGTGGAGGATTTATTTATTTATTTATTTATTTGTGAAAAAGCATGAGAAAGTTACTTTTTTTTCCCCTTCTTCTTCATTTTCATCTCATAAATGTTTTTCTGGAAAAATTATATGTACAGGTCAAAAAAATCAACAGAAAACATAAACAAGAGGAAATCTCCTGTTTCAGGAGTGGGGAAAGAAGGGCATATAAGAACTGATCAAGAATTTAATAAACCATAGTAGATTAACAGATCTCTGTATTTTTTGGCACATTATGTATAGCTGCATTTTTTCTTCCCACTCGTAACTGACAAATTATTATCTTACATTTGTAGGGCAGAAGATAGCACCAGAATGTAATTATGAAAACCACAGTGTTTTTCAAAATGTCTATTGTCTAACATATGGTCTTCAATCTAAAAATAATCTGTGTCTTATTATTTTTGACTAGAATCTAAGTAGAAACTTGTAAAGGTTTTTCTTGTACTGTGTCAAGCTGCTTTTGAAAACTGCAGTTTATTACTTTGCCCATAAAACCAAGACAGCAAAACATATTTTATTAGGCAAAACTGCACTGCTAATTTAACAGCAGTGGAAACATACTTTATTAATTTTATAAGGATTAACATTAGAGCAAAAAGACACTGACCATATTTTAAAATCACAATTAAAAACATGTTGTTGACATTCTGGAGATAGGGTTCCCACTAACCAGCAACAACAGATCTCTTCTGACTCCTAAAAGCTGTAGAAAAATTATTGCAGATAATCTTTGGTACAGCTGTGAGAAATGAGAGAGAAGCAATGTGGATGCCACTGCCTACCAATGTCATAGTTATGATTTAAACTATTCACAGAATTTAAAGCCAGTCAGTTTCCTCTAGTAGTGAGGTCCTGGATCCACACAGATGAGGGAAACACAGTGTGTTTCCCTCAACCAACCCGTTACTGAAGGGTCTTTTCAAGGCAAACATTCACTGATCTTAAAAGAACATCAGCGAAGCTGGACTGTGGAAACAGAAAGAGACAGCTCCTGGGCTGGTCAAATCTTAGTTACAACTAAATTGTATGAAAAATATGTACGCTGCCAAATATATTTATGAAGTTGCCATGGTTTATATTTAAGCTGGTTCTATCTTAGCTGGAAAAGATCTTGAAGAATTTGATCTCTTGAGGCTTCAGGTTACATCTTTGAGGAAAAGAGACAGTTTACTCAGACGGAAAATACTGAATGCTCAAGAGGAGTCAGCATGACTCCATGAAGATCATCGTATTTGATCTGACTTTATAACAGTTGTGATATAATCCTTTCCATAGCAGGAGTTTTAATCTTTTTTATTATTATTATTATTTTTTTTTTATTGTGAAATAATAATTTTTACAACTTTTTTAATGAAGACATATGTAAGAGTTGACCTCTGTAGAGCGCACTCTACAACTTCTTGATGGACAGTAATAAAGATAAAAATGCCAAACCTTTTCCAGTATATGATATTCCAAGGAATAATGACTTGTGGTTTGGTATGTTTAGACAGAACACTGGGAAAAAATTTCTCATTAGAATAGGGATGCAGAACCTGTCACTCAGTGATGCCATGGAGTCTCCATGCTTGGACACTTTCCAGATGTGGCTATTCATAGCCCCAGCTTCTCTGAGCAAGTGATAGTGGAGACTGCCTTGAATTCTGGACTAGATGACCTCCAGAGGTTCTCTTCAACCAACAATTCTATGAATCTGTGATACTGTTTATCCTGTGGGATCATCTAATATTTAGTGCTTGAAACATACCATTCAGCCATGGTGTCAACTTATCCTTGTGCTCTGAGCTGTGGAAGAGGCCATAATATTTGGTAGAGAAAAGAAAGAAAAAAAAAGAAAAAAAAGAAAAAAGAAAAAAGAAAAAAATAAATTTAATTGTGCAAGCAGTTACCAAGCACCAAAGGGTCTATCTTTAGACATCAGGAACACAGAAAAAAATGGAACTGTGGGTGGGAGAGTTCTGAGAAGTTTACACCTATTTTTCTTGTTGCATTCAAAAAATATTCCCAAGAAAAAGTAAACAAAGCATAGATTGATAAACTTCCTACTGTGCCTGCACAGGTACTGTTACTCATTGCGCTTCCTGGGGTGGAAGGCTTTTACTAGAACTGTGTTAAGTAGCTCAAGAAATTAATTTTTCTATAATAGAGACATCTTTAAAAGCATGATCTTGCTGTGCAGTAAATCAATTCATGTGACAGATTTATTCTTTTATTGGGAATTTTCTCAAGGGGTTTTAAGAAGGGAAAAAACAGTTGAGATAAAATAAGAACTGGCTGAAATATCAGAAACAAGCCAAAAAGACTCCTACAGGAAAACTGAAGCTACTTTGGAAGCTCCAAAAGTTTGTTAAACTTTTGGGGAGAGGAATTAATTTATCTTCACAGTCAGTTTAACTGACAATATCAACCTTTATTTGCATGCATTGTCCATTTTATCTTCCAGGTGATTCCTGATTTCAGAAGAGTGGTGAAATAAGACCAGAATACATCACTACAAAAGGTATTTTAGGTATTTTCAGGGTGTTTCCAATCCACTAGAGATTAGAAAACCTGGAGATCTCTTCATCAATTTTCATCTGTGTGACCAGTCAGTGAAAACTTAACATGAATTATTATGAGAGCTTGATATTTAAAAGTTCAGGCTTCTTTTCTCCACTTCTGCTACATCTTTTCCATATGATGTCATGTGGGCCATTAAATCTGTCTTAGTGCATCTTCATTTTCCTTCCTTTCTAAGTGAAATGCCTCATATGAGATATCTGGCATTAAGTCACACCTTTCAGAAGTATTTGCTACTTAGTATTGACTGTCTTTGGGGTGCAGTTGGTATCTTAAAAGAAGTATGTTTGCATGCAGACAACCATTTCTTATTTCCAGAAAGACTCCAAAAGAGAGAAAGCTATATGAATATCCATCTGGTTAAGGTGGGCTGAGAAAAACAAGTAAAAGAAATGTGTTTGGTATTCTAGAAATGCAATGTGTAGAAGATACTGAAAGTCTTCAAGTTTACAAAACTATTTCTGCAAAAAGGAACAGAGTATTTTTAATGTCTACTGAGGGCAGGATCATAACTAAGGAGATTAAATTAAATATTTAGAAAAGCAAGCAGTGGGATAAATGAGTAGAATAGGGAAAGAAACTTTCCGCTTTGAAAAGCAGATGGTTGAGTTTTGGTTGTTCTCACTTGGACCTCACACTAAGTGATGTCTCCATATTTTTTTCCTTTTATGATTTCACCATTATCAAAATTGGGCATTTAGTTTTGCTTCAGCTGACAGTAAACCAGCATATTTTGGCTAAAAAATGAGATGATATAAATCCATTTAGAACAAGGGACAGAGTCTGGCTTTCGGAATGCATTTTAAGGATTCATTTTTTGTAGCTAAACATTCACACTTCAAAACCAAACCTCTGAGCTTCACCATTGCTACTTAACAAAACAGCATCACTGGATTGGAGTTTTTCTTGGCACAGAGCTGCATGCAATTAAGAGTTCCACTAGCTGGGTTGTTCCTGCCTGCAAAAATGAATAGTTTCTGTATGAGTTTAAAAAAAAAAAATAAAATGAACTTATTCAGCAGTTGAAATATACAATAAAAATGTCACTGCTATCTTTGCTTTAATTATGGAGCTCACATTGTGATTATATTCTATACCAGTTTGTCAGAAAATGAGACTGTAACCATTATTGCTAAGCACTGTAACATCTCTTCTCTTCACTGAGTTTGTGTGCCCTCATTTTTATTCAGTCATATTCAAACCATATCCTTTTCTCACAGGTTTGCAATAACTAGGACATTTTTCTAGCTCATTCTGCCTGTTATAAATGAATAGCCTGGAAAATTTCCTTCTCACTCCCATGTTTAAAGGCACAGATGAAGGACAAAAAAATTTCTCTGCTGCCATTGTGCAGGCTGCCTTCCACCATCACAAGGGATCTCTATGGCATATTCTGTACTTGAGTATTAACCTCATCTAATAGAGGGTAGTGAGATTGCAGCACATTGCCACAAAAGCCTGGGAAATGAGGAGAGACATGAAAAGTAGATTGGAGAAAGCATTGTCACTCCTGAAGCTTCGTCCAATCAGAAAGGACCCTGAAACATGTAGTCATGCTTTGAAAGAAGCATGGTCCAAGAAGCTTAAATCTCAACCAGCCCATCAAGACTGAGCTATAAACTGATATGTAGGGCTGTCTCAGGAAGAACCAGGTTTCCAAAACACCTCGTCTGAGGAACACATCGAACTGAAAAGATTCATAATTATTGCAAGTTTGATTCCACACACACTGTCCACCACCCCACTCCACCTCCCACGTAGAATTTTGGCATTTGTAGCTGTTGATGTGAAACAACCTTTATTTCCTCATCTTTTACTGTATCTTGTGGGATTTGTACCTGATCATATTTAAATAAAACCAAAACAAACCTACAAAACTAATCACCACCAATTAATGCTTTCTAGAATGTCAATCCATGCTACATCTAACTTTTGCCTGGATCATGGGCAGCTGCTTCTGAAAATGTCACAAGACTTTACTGTATCTGACCTTGTCTGTTGAGAATAGATGGTTTTGTTATTCCTTGTAATACTACTGCGAAATGCTTTCTGAAAAACTGCAGGTAGAAAGTATTTCTACTGACTTCTGCTAACAGAATCGTTTTCTGCTAGAAAATGTAGTTAAGGCAAGATCTAAGTACTTCTTAAAATCATGGATATTTTCTTGATTTTTTTTTATTTTTAAACTAAAAAAGTGGAATTAATCCCTAAATTTTAATACACTCCAAAGATTTTGTTTTGACAGTTTCATAAAATACTTTTTCATTTTTCAAGTGGATTTTTTGGAATGCTTTATGTGTGACAGATTAGGATAAAACATATATCAAAATAAACTCAAACATTTCATCCTGACAAAAGCATAACTGTTGTCCTCTCTTGAACATTTTATTGGTAAAAATATGAAAGTGTATTTCCCTTGTTTCAATTCTGTGTGAATGTATATACTTATAACCCATTCATTTATGCTTATTATCAACAACTGGAAAATTCTTCTGTCTATAATGGGCAAATATGGGAAAATGCACTCTGCATGTTTGTCTTGTTTCTATTAAAGTGCATAAAAATAAAACCCAAGAAAACAGTAGGCATTTTTTCAAGTTGAGCTAACCCAAACCTTGGTGTTTTTCCAAGTACTTCTAAGAATTAAAAAATGACATGTATGTATTTTCTATATTTCTAGTGAATTAAATTATCAGTTGTTCGCTTCTGTCATAAAGGAATTAATACAAATCCAGAAATATATGCTCCTAAAGATTTTGGACAAATATTTCCTCTTTTAGAATGCAAATAGAGGCATCCATGCAAGTATTAAAGTTCTAAATATATTACATGAAACAATGTGACAAAATATGTTTTCTTTATTACACAATAGCTATTTTTTTTATATTGAGAGAAGCCAATTTTAGAGCACGGTCTTCAGATGCAGAGCATTTCTGTGCAGAAAAATGTTATACAAGTTTTACTCCCATTTAAATCAGAAAAAAAAAATAATTCCAAGTAAAACACAGATGATTTAAATATCATTAGGTTCAGAAAATGCAAGATGCAACCTTGGTTTGCTGATTTTTATATCTGTTGTCTATTATGTCTTGTTTCCACCTTGGAAAACGGTAAAATATTTGACATTTCCATTTCTCCTGACTGCTGTTCAAATTTTGTGGATTTAACTTCAATTTGAAGTACCATCTACCACACTACAGATAGACTTTTAAAAGTTTTTTTCCAGTTTCTTTTTTTCCTCCTCAAATGAAAAAAAAAATAAAAAAGAAAAAAAGAAAATTGCAGCTTTAATGAGAACCACAGAATTATCCAGAATGATAGCTCTCTTTTACACATGAGGAAACAGAAGCAAAATAAGTTAAGTATCTGTCATTGTCAAAGAGTTCAATAGTCTAATTTTCACTTTGAGCAGGATCCATCAGCTCATCCTGTTCATGAATCACATCTCCCCCCACAGAAAGCAAAAAGCATTAGAGCATTAGCTGTGGTGTCCTCACAAAATATTTGAATCCTCTTATTGCTGTACCGTTCGTTGCAGTGTCTGGAGTTTTAACCCAGCTGTACAATGATGTCCTGCTTACAATAGACTTCGCAACAAATAACATTTGCACATTCAGTGTCTTGCACTCAATGTAACATAAAGGCATTTCTATTACTGTCTCTTCTTTCTTGCTTTGTTAACCGTCTGCTGATAATCTTCAAGTTATATTAATATGATGTAAATTTGTATGAAGCCTCCAGTCGCCACTCCAGGGAACTGAGTAACATCCTCTTGGATTCATTTTACCTAAATGTAGATGGGAGACATTTACAGCATCATCTCCTTTTGAATGCAACATTCTGGACTCTCTTCTACTCCACAGAGAGTGATAGGAGTTTTCAGTATGCAATTTATACACTCTGTTTTACATATCTATTTTAGGGTGGAAAGAATCATCCTCTTGACTATAAAGGGACTCTTAGGTAACTAGGTCAGAGTTATATTATATTAATGTCTTTCAAGTAAACGAAACAAAAACTCATTTTTTGTTTACAATTACAAACACACAATTCCAAATTCAACATTGGATTTTTTAGGATTTTGTTTTGGTTTTTTTTGTTTTTCCTGAAGAAGAACCCAAATATTTTTTCTACTTGAAAAAAAATATTTTGTCAAGCTGGAGAGGGTTTGTTCAAATACTGAATTTATTCCGTTACTCCTGAGTACCTATTAAAAAGATTAGTTCTTGTTTATCCTCAGACTTTTGAGACTCTGTATGTGGAAATTATGAATATGGAAATAGTGTGACTTGTCTGTATTTTCTTCACATAGTATCAACCTAAGGATCACTATAGAGTTTTTTAGCATCTCTATTATCTTTCTAGTTTCATTTTAGACCAAAAATGCCAAAAGTGGTGACACAGCACTGAAAAATAAAGCATGTTAACCTTGATAGGTCTCAGCACATTCAGAACTGAGAAGTTAAGAAAATGAGTGAAATATGAGGAAATCTGTTTTGTCTCCTGGATCTCCCAAGGAATCTCCCAAAAACAAAGTAAGGAAAGCAGGGACTGGATTCAGTCATCTAAAAGCTATTAATTCTCACAATGTCTCCAACATCCAACAGCACCCTTAATCACATTATAAAGCTATACTTGAGTAACAGGATTTTTCTTTAATTCATCTCATGCTAAGATATGCATATAAAATGGACCAGCTGCATTTTCCTGTACTTGGTTTTTGGTTGTTGTGGTTTTTTTCCCCCACTGAGTCCTGAAAGAGCTTTGAGTAAGTAGCACAGAATTATGAATATACTTTTTACATTTCCAAAGTTAAGTAAGATTAACTGTACCCATGGTTTCTTTCTTCTACCTTTGGAAAAGCTCTTCTAGCAAGACTACAAGATATTTGAACAGTATAGACTCACTGTTCAAATGGACTTGTCTCAGTAAAAGGAGGTCACAGGAAAAGTATGCCTTCCAGATGGGTTAGAAAGGTCTATGTAAGGCAGAGTTTTGCTGCTTGGCCAAGCCAAGGGGAGATGAGGAACATCAGAGCACAGAAATTCAAGCAAAGCAGAGAGGATATTTTTGAGATTCTCCTAGCCTCTAACACCTCTGGAGCTGGTCTGAGGAACTTCTGTGGACTTTGGTTCAAACCAGCATAAGAAGAAAAGAGCAGAATAGGAGATTTATGTCATCTGTGACTCTAAAGTTTTGTCTCTTGTTCAGAAATCAATATTCTGACTCTGAATCAAGAAATTTTCCTCAGATGGCTTGATTTGGAGAATTTATTAGTTGCTTTAGAAATATGACTTAGTGTTTGTGAGTTCAAAATTGAAATCAAACATCAGCCGTAGAGTTTTATTTGATACCAAAAATCTCTACTAAGCTTCTGCTCAGGAGATTTCAGGTATGTTCAAAAAGAAAGAATAGGGAAACTCACAAGGTTTTATTACTCCCCCTGAAATCACAGAGGTTGATACTAATGTGAAGGTTGAATATTTTCTTCCAAAAAGTCCCAAGAAATTTGTATGTGAGGATTGAGTTTCAACCCAGCTCTATTTTTGACCTGAAGTTCATGCTGACATGTATGGCAGTGTTTATTAATAAAACAATAGCCCAATGGTAAACAAGTTTAATACTAGGCATGAATGTTTGATATTCTGTCTTAAATGAAAAAATATGTATTCTATAATGAATACTTAATTAGGACTGTGATCTGAATACAAGGACCAAAGCCCCTACTGCTGTGCAGACAAACCAGAATGAAATGAATTACTGTCATGCAGGGGGTGATATTAATGGTGTCCAGATTTATAAATGAATCCAATTTTAAGCCACTTTAGTTGCTATCATACTGAGAGAGAGTGCAACATGACTAACATATCATTTCTGTACTGGCAAATGGTAAGATTTAAGCTGGAAACAATTTTAACTTGCAGATGTTTTCCTGCATTAGATTTTTCTAATTAGCTGCTGTTACAGTCAGACATCATTAAAAATAAATAAAATTTAAATCTTTTCTCTTTTTTTTTTTTTCTTTAAAGCTATATTTTAATAGATAGACACTGACATGAACTCTGATTTTCCAAAGAGCTGAAATTCTCACTGATGCCCAACAAAAACCCCTTGCTATTTGGCGACTTCTAACCTATCACAGGGTAGTTTTGCTTAACTGATGGTGTGTGTCGTGCAGGACATGTCATACAACTGGTTTTGAACCTGTGCTTACTAGTTCACTTGCAGAAATTTTAATATTCCCACTTGATGGAGCAAAGTCTCATGCAAAGTCTCAAACCTGTGAATAGTCATGTGAGCATTTCTTCACTGATTACCCAAGGATTACATGCATGTGCAAGCATTTGCTGGATTCAAATATATCATCAGGGTTTTGGTTTAAATGTGTATCCTAACGTCTGACTCATTTAAATCTTCCAGATTGTAGGCATTGTTTTCACTTGTAAAACAGGTTTTCTCACTTATGTAACTGGCATTTCTCTCCCCTGCCAGCAAACACTTAGATAAATATATACAGAAAGGCAGTGTCAGCTTGCAGCCAGCTCAAAAGCAAAATTCTTTGGGAATGGTGAAGAGCTCAGATGGCTAGTAGCACTGCAGATGAAACCATTCCCTCCCATTACAGCATAGATCAAACATGCAAACGGGAAAGCCAAGCAAGGGAATATATTTAAGGACTTATGGTGAGCTATTTGGAAGTACAGAGTGCGGGCATTCCTCTGTTTCCTATGAGGTCAGTGCAAATTTCACTACTGATTCTAAGAAAAAGCAGTGTTAATACAGAACTAAATAGTTTCTAAAGTCTAATGTTAAGTCTTTCTGAGGTTTATCTCAGTCTCTGGATGCCTTTTATATTAAAGTACTCATGCGTAGCAGGGATGACTAGAACACTTTTCAACCTGACTGAAGGACAAGCCCTGAACTCAGAGATTGACCACCACCAGAAATTTTTCATTTTGAAAAAAAAGACAAAGCTAAATAGACAGAGAATAGAAATTTGCAGTATTTTCTTTCTCAAGATCAGGAACTTCATGAAATGGATGAAAACTTCTTAAGAATTTAAGAACTCTGAATAAAATAATTCTGATTTTTAACACTCTCCACCTTTTTTTTTTTCAACAAATGTTTTGACAAATAAAAAGTGGGGTGTTTTTTTTTTTGCCATCAGCTCTGCCTGTGAAAAAATATCACACAGACTGAAAAGAGCTTAATTTGTCTCGGTGAAACAAATGAAAAAAAGATCACTTCTCTGAGCACTGGATGTTTCTCTCATCTGATTAGTAATAGGAAAGGGAGTTTAATACTTCTAGGTCAATGATTTGAATTGAGGTTAGTTAAGTAGTGTATGTTAGATAGAAGTTCATTATTACTTTTTGTTATTAATTATGGGGTTTGGTTGACTTATCTGAAATGATTAAGATCTACATTCAAAGTCTAAATTCCACCTTTGGTCTTGTGCATAACTTTTCCTTCAGCTGCCTCTTTCAGATATTCTGTCACTGAGGCTTAGGTGCAATTTTGGCGACCACAATACACTTCTTTCAAAGGAGACTGTATGAGTTCAATGCCTAAATTACACTGAAGCTTAAAGAGAAGAATGATCTAACATTAAAATTTCAGAAGTCCAAAATTTTACTTCAAAGATATTCTGTGTTACTTTGGAAAAATTACTTAGGTTACTTTTCTACATTAGAAGTAACAGCGTTTGCTAACGTTGGTTATATGTTGTGGGTTTAAATACATTAACAATGCTGAAATATTTAATTATCATTGAATGGGTAAACTGAGAAGAGGAATGTAATTGTTATAAAGTCCTAATGTTACTAGATAACTCTTTTAGATCAAACAGGAGCAAGATTAATTTCACATAATTGTAGCCATCCATAATCTGGATATCTAAACTACACAGTTTGTCTTGGCTCCTTCAGTGATGAGTGGAGAGAGACAGACGTCTTCAAGGAATGATTCATCCCATATGCCTTGTGTCCTATTCTTAGGATAAGTGTCTATATCTCCTTATTAACTACAGAAAAAGCCTATCTAAAATAAGATAGCTTTTAGAATTATAAAAATAGGTAAAATCATCCTGCCCTATTATTATTGGTCCATCCCCATAATCTCTTGCACCAAGAGAATCAGAAGACTGAAAGGAGAAGAAATGCTTTCACTCTATAATTTCTACTGCTCTCCAAAAGGTGACCTCTGATGTGGTAGATAAGCAGGGTAAATTAGCACTTTCATTTGTTTATTTTGTACCAGTGTGGCTGATAAAGAAGTGATATCTTCCAAGAGAAGAAAATGCATTTTTCTCAAAGCAATAACAAAAAATACAGGACTATCACATGATATCTGGAAAAATCAGACAGAGTGTAGCTGTGGAACAATGACTGTTTAATCCACATTTAATTTAATGTGTCACCATTGTATATTGATTATCCATTATACTCATGCAAATGACATGACTTATCCATTGAAACAGCTGTGTATTGTTTTTTAATTTTAAGTGAATTCTTTTAGTGCTCTATGAAAGGTGTCAGATTAACAGCCCCAGGGACTGAAGGCCTCTGTTTATCCACCGAGCGTATTTGAGTGATAATGATGGATCCACACAAGCAGCTGCCTCAGCCCTTACTTATCTGGAGCATTTTGACTCATAGGGCCAAAACATCACCTGCACAAATGAAAACAAAGCAGGGCCCATAGATAGAGAATGAGAGTATTTAAATCCCAGTGTCTTCAGCAATAACGTGTTCCCCTAAACTTGGAAGCTCTATTATGAAACTGGGAAAACAGAGGTGTAAAGCATTAGTGTTGGAACAAGTATAAGGTACAGCCAAATTTTGAATGTTGCTTGTAGTTCTCACAGCTTCTAAAAAGGTGATATATCAGAGTCAGGACAAAAAAATTGCAGGTAAATGTAACAAAAATGATCTGTGTTTGCGAATAGCTACTATACAGGAAAAGACTCAATAGTCAAACTCTGAAGCTTGGGAAAATGATGATTGTATCAGGTTTCTCACAGAGGCCTGTAAAGTCAGGTACAGAATAGAAAAGGGAAAGGAAACACTACATCATTAGTCCTTAAAATACAGAAATCAGAAGGTATTCAAGAGATTCTTGGACAAAAATATTTGGAACAAATGAAGGTCATTTTCATGTAACACAAAATTAAACTGGATTTCTCATCATCACAAGGATATTTTTGAGGATCCAAGTGTACTAAAAAAGGCAGTAGACAAAACCAGAAAGAACTCATCCATCGGAGGCATAAATATTATGCAATAGGTGTTAGATTCAGTTCAGGAAGTCATAACATTATGAGCTGCTGGGGAAATGCATCAGCGAGAAATCACTCTGTAAGTTGTTGTGTCTGTCTTGTTCTTTCTCTAAATGTTTTTTTCTGCTCTCTTTTGGAGAGAGGATACTGCTCTGTAAGATCCTGGTGTAGAGAATCTTTGATCTCAGAAATCACTGCTTCATTTACAGTGATTTACCCTGGTAGGAAGTTACAGATTGCATTTTCATGTCTTGACTTGTCTTCTACATCTTGATTTTCCTTCTCCATATAAATTAATTTCCTTACTGGGGAAAAAAAAAACCAAACTTCATTGTCATTACACTCCATTAAAAAGACACTGAAAGGGAGATGAGGAGAGACAAAACTCTACTTCATGCGCCAGGACTACTTTGGGAATGATAAAGTAAAATTTAGGGAAGAGTTTATTCTAGGAGATTGTTCGTCTCTCTGCTTTGTGGTCATACCTTAGTGTATGACCACCTTTCATTATGTCTTTGCTGGGGTGCAAAATAAGCCACCTTTGAACTTTCCTTAATTTAAATTAGAAAAATATTTCTGATTGCATCATAAGTTATATTGGGCAATACATGAAGAATACAGGTTTGAAAGCATGAATGAAGAATTTGACTCTGAGACAGATGTTGAAGGAAGACACCAGAGATATTTGAAGACAGTAGATACGGATATACTGTGTTTAATAGTACAGCTCTCCTGTTCACTATTTTAAATGATTCTGTTCACTATATGTGTGTGTACATGGGGGAGAGAATAGAAATAAGAAACATTCTAATAAGGAAAGGATATAAGGGATTTTTGTATCATCAGCCCACTTATGTTTAGTTTAAAGTTCTTTCCAAACTAAGAGCTTTCCTAAGGAGATAAGACCCTCTTTTCAGGCAACAAGAGAGGAGAATAGACTGTCTCCATAACTTTGCTCATAATCAACAGAATTTCTGACATGCTTCCAAGGCACTAGAGGCAGCAGGATTCCAGGCGTGATGCCTGAGGAGACCCTTGATATTTTCTCCTGTTCTGTAACCTGAACACATCAACATATTTTCAATTAAAAATTAAGTTTTCCAGCCCCCAACACAATCCCTACCTTAAGTATTGACTTTCTGTCCTTATTAAGAGTCTTTCTTGAGGATGGTAAAAAAAAAAAAAAAAAAAAAAAAAGGTGGATTAAGGGAATTAGGGAATTTAATATGGGAGGCTGGATATTCATGCACTCTGCTGTGTTTGGGCCACTGACAGTCTACCTACAGTTCAGGTTTAAAGATATGAATAGTATTCCAGGAATAATATATTATACAGCAGACTTCTGTAATATATACCTATAATACATCATCCCACTGTGGAAGTATATTTCCTATTCATGTCAGGAACTATCTTTTATGTGGGAAAACAGAACAGGCAACTGCAAAAAAGCAGGTAGGTGAGAAAGGCAGCAGATTGATACAGGCAACAAACTCATGGCCTTGAACAAGACAAACAGAGAAGGAGATAAAGAATTTTCTTTTACTGACTTACTGACCTATGTCAGGGAATGAGCCCTGGTCCCTGACCAGCTGGGGTGGACTATCTCATGTTTTCACTGTCTCTTGAAACTGGACTATAAAGAAAAGCGTCCTTACTTTTCTGTTTGGTTTTTGTTTTGTGCGTTTTCTGTTGGTTTTGGGGGTGGCTTTTTCTTTTTTTCTTTTCTTTTCTTTTTTTTTTTTCTTTTTTTTTTTTTTTTTTGTCTAGACAGCAGACCTAGATGCCTCACTCTTCACTGAAACCTTGAAACAAAATAATGTAGGAGTCACCCAGGGGTGAAACATGGATCAAAGTGTAATTGTCCCTTTGAGAACATTAAGCTCTGTGGTCAGCACACAGCTTCTGAAAACCACCTCCAGATGAAGATACACGGAACGTCTTACTTGAATGAGCCACCCAATCCTAGCACACTGCGTTCTGCAAACAATTGTATGCACATATCTTATTGGTGGAGGACAGATTATGCAGACAGCATATCACTGTTGGGAGAGAAAATGTGAGAAAGGGGACTTGAGGTTGCCTGATCTGCCTTTCATTTACCTTCTTTTTCATCAAAAGCACTGCACTGGTGTGTGTTACCAGGAAATGGAGGCTGAACCACTGCAGAGTGGGATTGGAAATGAAAATAACAGAGCTAAGGAGAGATGTGACTCTGTTTGGTAAGCACACTTAGCCCTGGAGCCTGAGCTTCCTGAGAAGGACTGTCCTTGGGAAAAAAAAACCACAACCAACAAACAAACAAAAAAACAAAGTAAAAAAATACACCAAAACCCCCCCACACACCCCAGAAAAACCCACCCCTTAAAAAAACCCCCATTCTTATATTTCCCATAGGCAGCGATGGCTCCCACCATCCCATTCTCTCACCTGTAGCCTGTGTTCAGGAGACAGAAAATGAAGGGCATCATTCTTGTACCTCTGCCTTCCTCTAATGTAGTTCCTTCTCACACTGCCTCTTTCCTCACTCATCCAAAGACTCCAGGCTGCTCTGTCCCAAATCATCATGGTTCACAGTATCAGAACTGTTCAGACACTTTTTTCAGCTACCTTAGACCAGACAAGGGCAACTGACCCACCCTGCTTTGGTCAACAAACTATAAGAACTAAATATCTGCTAAGGTTACATCTGAAGGACAAACTGCTCAGCCCAGCCATTACTTGTACTTTTTCAAATAAATTACAGATAACTCTAGGCAATGGAGTTAAAACAAGGGAATAGAATCTTAGCAATTACCTATCTGCTGATGTACTCTCTTAGGCACAGAAAAAAACAGAAGTTTGACAGTACACTGCTTGAGAAGACCCTTTACCTAGGAACTATAGGTTATCTTTCCCAGTAGATTTAAAAAAATCATCCCTTCCAACATGTATTTTAATCAATGTTAAAAAAAAAAAACAAAAAACCAACAGAAAACCCAAACTGAAAAACTCAAATCTTCCTGAAAATTAAGGAATCATTGCAAATGACCTTGCTTGCCTTTAAAATATACTGAGGCGCTTTTGAGATAGTTGGTTATAACCCTTTCCTTGTTAAATGAGTAGTCAGATAAGACTGAAACATAATGTTCAACGGAAACATAATGTGAATGTGGGAAGGTCACCTCATATGTACTTTCCATTGCTGATATAGATTCATAGATTTAAAGTCCAAAAGGGACCTTGTGCAACTCCTCCTGCATAATACAGGTCAGATAACTTTGCTTTATAATTCTGCATCAAATCAAATTGAAAACATACCAAGGAATGCAGATATTGCTTTATTTTCCAGTCTGTAACCTCCCTCAACACTACACACATATGTGTGTGTCTCTCTCTTTCCCAATACTTCTTAGATCATACTGAACTCAGAATAACTGCCTATTATAGCTTTGAGTGAAAAGCAGTAAGGGGAAAAAATGTAGTAGTTAACAGCAGCTGGTCTGAGAGTAAAACAGAGGAATGGAGGCAGTAGGTCATAGAATATATGTGACAGAGAACAGAAAGTAATGAGCAAGGTACTGTATTTCCAAGACCTCCATTCAAATTAATGCTTACTATACTGGTAGGTCATAGATGAAAATGAGTTGGGTGGTTCCACCTCGTTCTGGGCTCCAGTGGACATTTGTCAATATCACGAGGTATTCCTTAATATCAGGACACATGTAGTCCATCAAGTCCTTTAGGTGAACTTGACGAGCAAGAAAGCTTTTCAAGTCAGAAGTGATGTGAGCAAGTACATGCTATGGGACAGAACAATTTTGATGAGACTGCCCCAGCTTTTCTATGTTGGATTAGTAAAATTGCCCCTGATTCTGTATTTTGGCATTTTTCATCAAGGACAGATTTATTTTTGACAGAAAATTTTCTCACCTTTTCATGTTTTTCACCATCTGGTGAAAACTGCTACCATTTATTTATTTATTTATTTGACTAAATAGGAAAAAATAACATCCTGGCTGTTCTCAGCTAATTTGTGAAGAATTGCACCATAGACATGGACATTGTACATGCAATGCACTAATTTTAAGGACAATAGAGAGATTCTGTTTTCCTCATTCCAAACTTTTCCTCTTACTCCTCCAGGATCTCAAAGATGAATTTTTTGTGCAGGTAATGAGCTTGTCAATACAGAGTACTTAAGTGCAGAACCTTACTACTGCCTAACTGCTGCACTGATATGCCCTGAGGTTAAACATCTTTCTGTATTGGCCCCAGGGCATTTCTGAGCTCCTAATTTTAGATAGAAATGGTATGAAATTCTCTCCCCCCCTAACAAATAAATAACCTAATATCACGTAAGAAATTAACTAACCATAGTCACTGAATTGCCTTTCTGATCAAGTCTCTTTTGAATATCCTAGCCCAGGTTATTTACTGAAGCATGCTAAGAAAAAGAGTTATTCAGTCCCTTGGAAACTGTCCATGGTTCATTTTTATGCAAAGAAGACCTCATCTTCTTTAAAGGAGAAAAATTAATTACTAATGAGCATTAAAAAAATCCAAGAAAAATCACTCAGCTTTAGTAACACATCACTGCATTAACTTTGTCTGAGAATTATGAGTAGTTTTCATCAAAGCTTATTCCAACTTTTGATGCTCTTTCTTGATGGCGTAGTAAAGCTGTGGTGTTATTGCAGAATAATAATAATTTGTGTTTGCATCACCTTTCATTAATGCCCCTCATAAACATTATTTAATTAAGACTTGCAACACTCCAGAAGTTAAATAATAATTGTCTTTTCATATTTATCTTTAGCACTGACACTGATTTATTGCTTTGAGAAAGCATCATTTTCTCAAGTCCTTTTTCAGTTTCCCTAGTAGAGGCACTGCCATTTCTATTATGACACTACTACACAGATAAAATTATTTACATTGACCATTATATGGAGATAATTAAAAGTGAAGCCCATACCTGAGACAGGTAAGTACATTTGGAGGGCAAATGGAAGATGACTGAGTCATCATAGCTCTTTCTCCCATTTACACATTGGTAGGGCTGGTGAATACCATTCTTTCTGCTCACACCAGTAAATTAAAGGATGTGCCTGGACACTGGAAAAGTGTCATCTACATTTTTAAAGAGTTGGATTCATCCCTGCAGGACATTGCCCCAGGTCAACTGTCATTCTTTCCTGACTCTCTCCCTAAATTGAATTTAATACAACAGCCTCAATGGCAGAGTCTTGGGAATGATTTAATTTACTGGTATGGATGGACCTGTGGAGTCCTAGCTGTTGTATGAATATAGTGCTAACTTCACTAAAAATTAGCATCTTTATCCATGAAAAATAATGTCTTATAGACAGCCAATTTAAACAAAATTTGCAGTAGCTTGTGATCTGGAAGATATTTGCTGGTGAGAAAGTTGGATCCTGTCAGCTGAAGCTGACTCCTCTACACTTTATTACCAGCAGTAGCAGTGGAAGTGTTTTAGTATTTTGTTGGTTCTTTACAATGAGATCCTAAAATTGGAGATGAGACCAAAGATTGATGGTGTCCTAGTGTCAGTAGGAGAGACTGTGCATAGTTGGGACCATGCTGCAAGGCATAGGAATGTGTGCATTTTATGGAGCAGTCTTTAGTTCCCTGGTGAATCTGTCTGTAAAAATTTTGGAAATGAATGAAATCATTGCATTGTACTCCATGACTTCCATTTGGAGAGCCTTGGACCTTGTAGAGGAATTATGCATTGCTTGCCGTTTGACTCTTTCTGTTAAGTCTGTGGAAGTACTGGTCTAATAAAGCTCATATAGGTTTGGTTAATATGTAATTTAAAACAGGGTGAATTTCATCAAGATTATCTGGACCAGGTAATATTAATGCAAGTAACCCACCTTGTCAAATCTGAATGGAAATAAAATGAATAAGTTACGCAAGGATTGCATTCTGAGTGATGTCAGTCTAGCTTTTGGCAGGTTCTTCCTGGACTACCAGACTTCAAGTTGACTACAGTCAAGTCTCTGGCATCTAAAGGTATGCTCAGATAATACTGACTGAGACAACCTCACTCAGTGGTGCTGAAATAGTTTGGTTCTTCTTTACCTCCTCTTCTGTCATCCCATTCTTTCTATTTGTCTTGTGTTAGCTGTGGTGCTTACCTCACTAACTATTCAATAAAAGAGTTCAGCACACTAATTCAGCAGAAAATCAACCAGCCATCAATAGAGCTTCCAAAAGGAAAAATTGAACTGACTAATCAAAGGCTGAGAAACAGGACATCTGGCACTACCAGAGAAACACTGTGTTGGAGGAGAAGGAAGCACAACATGTTCCCTTCTGGTGGTTGCAAGTTGTGAAATTGGTTCAGATCTTTCATTCAACACACTGGTGTGATAAACACAAACAGCTTACAACTGGATTTCTACCATAAGGATTTCTAACATAAGTGTGTACTAGGAGACAAAATAGTTTTACAGTTGTTGTCTCTGCTTAGGATTTCTGTCTGAAGAGAGATCTCCAGTATTCTGCCTGCTGCATACATGCTTTCCTTTCTATCTCCTCCTACTGTGGTTGTACCATATGCCAACCTTAGCTTCTCAAATCAAATCAAATTAGCTTCTTTGATCCCTAAATCACATTTAATCGTATTCTTATCCCCTTCTGTGGATCAGTGCATCTTCATTCTTGACTCCATATCTAACACTACATTCAAGAGGAAAAATGAAGTTACGAGAGAATATTTCATATTTCTTCTCTCAGAAGAAAGAGACTGAAGAAGTGTCAACAACAGTGGTTTAAAATAAATATTATTATCAAATCGGTCAATACTCCTGAATTAAATTCATATTTTCTCCTTAGCTTTAGAAAGCCTACTTTAGCCAACAGCATGAATTCCTGATAGAAACTTGAGAATGAAACTACTATGTTAAAGGAATGACTTAATCTTAAGGAATGCCTTAATGTATAAACAGACTCAAAAAAAAAGAAAAAAAAAAGGTGTTAATGTGTTCTCAGGACTGGTAGAAATGTGCAAAAGTGAAATAATTGGTGGACTTTACTTATTTCTTAGAAAGCAGATGTGGGGTGGAATTTCCTCAATTTAAATGGTAATAATTTCCAGCACCTGAGCTGAAGTAACTGATTAGATATGCTACTTCATTCCTACTGTAGGGTGAAACATGTCATCACAGTCATTGCAATCCATGGTCTTGTCAGTCACTCCCACTCTTTAATATAGAATTTAATCATTCTTTTTCTCCTCAGATAAATACATGCAAAGCATGAATGAAAAAAAAAAAGAAAAGAGAGAGAAGAAAAACAACAACAAAAAAAGAAGACATATGCTTGTTTCACAACTCATGACCTATTAGAAAAAAAGAAAAAAAGAAGAAACATTAAGGGCATTTGTAGTATGATGGATGAAAATCCAAGAGTAATTGAAAAAAATAGTAATGCTGAATGCTGGCATAGCAACGTGACAATGAGAAAAAAATAACACGGGATTTGGAAGGAATAGGCTCAGCAACAGGAAAGTTTTAGAATACTAAATTCTAGTTGAATTATGAGCTTTGGGTGTCCCTGTCCCTTCACTGAAGTTATTGCAGTCATGAACACTCTGTGCTTTAAAATTAAATATTGGTAAATCTAATTGTCTCCTGTGAAGTGGAACCCAGAATTACTGTATCTTAAAGCTATGAAGCAGAGTAGCAGACGAGGAAAGAATTGGATCCATAGCCTATAAGCAATGCTCTTTTGAGACTCCAAATTGCCTTTAAGACATGTCTTCTTTCAACAACCTTGTCTGTCATATGGGCAGTGAAGACAATCACAACTACAGTTCATTTCAGTGCACAGCACTTTTTGCTCCCAAGTGATCCCTAGGCATATTGAAGACATTGCTATGCCCTTTGGATGGACGGACACACATGCACATACTTTCTCTCTCTCCCAGGCACATTTCAAAGAAAGCATCATCCACTTGTGCCTTAGTCCATGCTTTAGACACCTGACGTGAGTAGATGCTGAGACCATGTGACAGAGGCAACTGTCTGCACACCTGAATTGTAGAGTAAATCCATGCCATCTTTTTTCCTCAGACTTTCCTTGGCTTGGGTTGATGACTGTTAACATCCCTCCATTTCCATGTTTTCCTCTTAGCTATATGCAATTTTAGACTGGAGTATGATTTCTGTCAATTCTGGGCACCTAATTTTTCATGACTGTAGTGCTAAGTGTCTTGACACATGTTTTGGGAGAACATCTTGATTTCATCTGTAATTCACACTGTACTGGAAAAGGGTTTGGGGTTGTTTTTTTTTTTTTTTTTTTTTAAATCTGGCCTTGAATTGACAGAAGAATATGAATGCTTCCTTTCTCAGTGTTGCAATATTTAACTTTCAGACCCTTTGGTACCTTATAGAACCTACAGTCGCAGCCTGGAGACTGGGACCTGTGAAAGTATGAAGGAGGAACAAAGTATGAAGAGAGTACATAGAGAGTTCATCACAGGCAACTCTATATGCTGAAATCCACCTAAACAAACCATCATAATACAGGGATAAAGTGCAAACCAGATATTTATTTACTTATGTCTTGGAAAGACACTTGATTCTTTACAAAATACTTCCCTTACACCCCACCATACAACTCCCTCCCTGTCAAAAAAAAAAAAAAGAAAAAAGAAAAAAAAGTTCCCTCCAATAGAAAAGAAGAAATAGGAGATTTACATGAGATTACAAAGTGTTTCTGAAGTTCGTCGTAAATTCGAGGCTGAGGTAGGGGGAGCCCAGGGGAAAACCTGTTACTTTATGTCCTTCCTGAAGCATAA
The DNA here is from genome assembly GCA_004320125.1 of Scolopax mira. Lineage (NCBI taxonomy): Eukaryota > Metazoa > Chordata > Aves > Charadriiformes > Scolopacidae > Scolopax > Scolopax mira. Next base: position 47,265 of record BJBW01008251.1, read on the forward strand.
AATTCAGCAAAAATTCAATAGTGCTGTCAAATGCCAAATAGGCAGGTCGATATGTTAAACAGGAAGTAGTGACACTTCTAAAGAAATAGGCCAAAGCTTACAGCCAGCCTAATATATAAACTGTAATGATTTCACACCTTCATTCTTAGTCCATATATGGAATAGCACTCTTACCAAGTAATGGGTCCTGCAGAATTTACAGCACTCTCTGATGGGATATTTGAGCTTACATTTTCATACTGCAATTCTTTCACTCTATTGCAATGCTTCTTACGTTCATTTCATTCATATTAGAGATGAATGAAAAGCCAAAACCATCTCTGACCCTACATGAAGCATGTGAATGGGGAGGACAATCAAGTATTCTGAATTTTGAAATCAGAGAAATACATGACCAGTTCTACTTGTTCTTTCTTCTGAACCAGATATGAGATATGTCCTTGTTTTATATTACATTCTTAAATTAACCTGTTCTGGTCCAAACCTGGAACTCACAAAACATTAATTTTATTTCCAGACCAGTTAGTCTCACCTCCATCCCTGGAAAGGTAATGGAGAGACTCATGCTAGATGTCATCTCCAAACAAGTTATTGGAAATGGGCAACATGGGTTTACCAAGGGTAAATCATGTTTGACAATCTGATAACTTTCTATCATTCTATAACTGGTTGGTTGGATGAAGGGAGAGTAGCAGATGTCATCTACCTTGACTTTAGCAAGGCTTTTGA
>BJBW01008252.1:0-15944 GCA_004320125.1 Scolopax mira
TTTAAAACCATTGCCCCTCGTCCTGTCACTACACTTCCTCCTAAACAATCCCTCCCCAGCTCTCCTATAGGCTCTCTTCAGATATTGGGAGGCTGCTCTAAGGTCTCCCTGGAGCCTTCTCTTCTCCAGGCTGAACACCCCCATCTCTCTCAGCCTGTCCTCACAGCAGAGGTGCTCCATCCCTCTGAGCATCCTCGTGGCTCTCTGCTGGACCTGTTCCAACAGGTCCATGTCCTTCCTGGGCTGAGGACTCGCGCTGTGTTGAGAATGTAAAAGGGCTTATTTTATTAATGGCTAACAGACACCTCAAAGCAAAAATATGATTCAGAAATTAATCATTCCACACCTCTGAAGTGAGATTTATTGTAGCTCTGAAACTAGTACAGAAATGAACCAAAAGCTAAATGCACGAATCACTATTTTAAAATAAAGTCAGGATTTAAATGACTATGGTATATGTACTGGTAAAATGAAATTCAAGACCATCTAATTTTCTTCATTCAATGATACTGTAAAAGTAAAGTGATGCTCCTTAACTTCTCAACAGCACAGGGACTGTTTCCATTCAGCAGAAAAGATTTTGTCCAATAATACTTTCCCAGATTAATGAAGAGATTTTGTTTCCTGCTCTTCCCAATTTTTTTTTTTTTGGGCCTAAAAATCCAAATTAACTTCCTCTGAGGAAGTGCCTACTTTCTCTTTTTGCCAGGGAGAACGTGGCCATTGTCTGGGGAAAATGGCTCTGAAGGGAATGCAAATGCAGGGAAAGGGCATTAACATTTGCTGAGTTGGGTTACAAGTGAGCTGGAGTTTTGCCTAAGGGATTACATTCACAGATTCTTGGTGGATTTTTTTTTCCACAATTCCTCCCAATGCACAATTTTCCAGCAGGAAAATGTTGCCAGCTCCAGCTGCAGCATCAAAGGTGCATTCTTGAATAACCATCTCCACCAGTTGCTGCTCTGGGAGCTGTCTCCCAGGAGCTCCTGGGAAGAGAATGAGATTCTCTTGGGGCTGCTCCTGTGCTGCAGCCTCTGGCATCCCAAACTGCTGGCAAATAGTGCCCATTTCACAGGTGAGAGTGTCACCAGAGAAGTCCCCACAATAACCCTGCCCTGTTTTCTCAGCCCATCTGCTTGCTTTGGGCTGCTTGGTTGGGCAAGGATGCCCCTTTCCCAACTGTGTGGCCATGCAGTCTGCATTGTCCTTGGTCCCCTTCAGCTCCTTCTGGTTATTGTCACTGTGTTATAACTCTGTTTCTACTGAGTTCATTTTTTTTTCCTAAAATGTATAGCACTGAAAATCTCAGTAGGCAGAACAGCTTTGTCTTTTTCCTAAATTATTTGTACACAAGATGCTTTCCCCAAGGGTTGGAAAGCTCAGCTTCCCGTAATAAACACTTGTCTAGTCCCTAAGTGTCTTGGAGTACTTTTATTTTCTCTCCTCTTCGGTTTTATTTTCAGAAGCACAAGATCTCTGACCAGAAATAAGCGACAGCTTCGCAGTGCGGGGATACAGTGCCAAGACAAAAAAGTTGCAGTGATATGAGACGGAAATTCAAACGTCAACATCAAATCCTTAGACACCTTTGAAGGAGTTTCCTGTTTTTCCAGTCCTTTAGGGCCAGGCGGTGATTTCATGCAGAGATTACTCAGAGCTTACTGGTGTGAGGAGGCCAGCTCACCGTAGGGACAGCATGTCTGCTAGAGGTGCCGCGCTGCCGCAGGCAACCGGCCACATTCACAGCAGAGACCCTTCTTGCTTCGACTCACGCTGAAAATGTGCAAAGAGTTTCAAACACGGCAGCTTCCAGAAGATGGGGCTGCCCTTCCTCTCAGCATCACCCTGCCTGTTCTGTTCTGGGGGAGGTCTGCAGCGTGCAGGGCTGCTCACTCATCATGCCCCGCAGAAGCCTCGGGTAACACAGCTTGTTTCCACGCCACGGTCCTTCTTCCCGCTCCACCAGCGCTCTGGTGTGTTTGCCTGTGTTGCTGCTTTGGAGCTGGGCTGAGCAAAGATGGTGGTGTCAGCCCAAAGAGAGATTATTGTGATTGTTGAGGAATTTCGTTATCGCCACCCTGTGTAAACAGAGATTAGAGACAGAACATTTTTCTTACAGCTGCAAGCCGCTTCTGCACACGGGAGGGAATACGGTGCTGGCCAGGACCACGTGGGCAGCTTCAACAGTGTGGTTGCAAAACGGGAGGACGTGGACTCATCCCAGAACCCAGGTAAAGTGAGAATGGTGGTGCTGCCCTTCCTCCCTCGGCAATGCCTTGGGAGTGCAGCTGCCTATGTTTCAGCAGCTGCCTCCTTCCTTGCAAACAGGCCTTGAAAAATATACAGAGGAGAGTAAAAATAAAATAGCATTCATCACTGGATATGAAAAACTACTCCTATCCCAAAAAGAAAGAAGAGTAGCATTTTCCCACAGCTTGAGGTGCAGGCATTCGGTGGAGCAGGTCCTGCTACGTGTCTGGATGGCATCCAGCCCCTGTCTCATCACTGCTCTGTAAATACTGATTTCCCAGTGGGAACAACTGCTGGACAGTACAGGCAGAGTTAAAGAACTGCTCTGGAAAAAACCAACAACCGCACACGTGCCTCACTTCTGCAGCATTCCTGAGACAAGGCTGTATTTTTATCATCTGCAAAACCAGCTAAATCTGCTGTCCCGAGCTATAACTGGAAGCCATCATTACAACCTCCATCAGAGAAGCGAGCCAGCTCCTCTGGGGTATAATTTAAATTCTACCCAGTTCCATGGTTTTCCTGAGAAAAAGATAACACCCTGGTGCATGAAGTTGGATGAGAGACTAGCCCTGCTCAGCTGCTGCAAGAGGACCCACTGTATGCATAGCTTCATCTTTCCTCAGAGTCACTCCAGGCCACAGCTGTCCACTGCTGCTGTGGAGGAACCCTGTTAAGCAACCACCTCCTGCGCTTTAGCCTCTTCCTGCACACAGCAGCTTTGAAGGAATGACCTTTGTCTTGTCCTTCCACCTGCCTCGGGTGGCTTTGGGTTTGCTGCTCTCTTGAGTGCTGAGCAGGTGCCCTCAGGCCACCCAAAGGGACTTGGATCTCCTGCACAGCTTCCAACGGTCTGCAAGTCTGCCAGAAGTATGTGGCTTCCTCCACCCCATCTTCCAGAGCTCTGGTGTTGCAGAGCTGCTCCCAAACCACCTCGCAGGCCAGGGCTGGATGTCCTTGCTGTCACGGATAACTGGGGGTTTGATCAGTTGGTCTGAAGAGCTTCAAAATCCCCAAGAGGAGGGGAAGGTTCCAAGTCAGACTTAAGCCCAAGTCCTCTGCATGTTGAACAAGAGACACCTCTGTCCGTGGTGGAAAACTGCAGCAGCTCTCCAAGGGCCACCTCTTACCACTCATCATGGGAGGTTGCTGTCCTGCCAGGGTGTCCTAACATCAAACGTGTGAGTAACACGCTCCTTTTGTGGCCTATTTCTTTTCTGAAGATAATTTCTGCACCCTCTGATTTTAAAGGGAAGTCCCCGAAAACAGAGATTTTGAAAACAGGCCAACGCCAGGCTTTGCTGGTGCAATGCAGACTGCTAGCTGGAGAAACGCTCCCCAGTTTCATTGCATCTGTTAACAGGACTCAATTAAGCTGCCATGATAAGCATTTAGAAGGACATCAGCCATCACTCCTCACTACCACGCAAAATCCTTGTCATTTCAGCAGTAGTAAATCACAGGGTGGGTATTTGGGAAGCGTTATGCACTGTAACTCATCACCAGGGCTTAATTCAGCTTCTCTCAGGGCACCACTGTACCTGGTAGGTCAAGGTAAATGCCTTGCATTGTTGGTACACAAGAAAGAACTATTTAGGGCATATATCAATTATGACTCTTTTCACAGCTTAAAAAAAAAAAAAAAGAAAAAAGTTTCCTTCTGAAACAGATTGAAGGCTGCAAGTGTGAGGTTTGTCAAAAATAAAATTTTCCATTCCTAGGGAAAAGTCAGGTTCTTTAAACACGTGGTTTGATACCATATCAGGGCAAGAGAAGGGAAAATATCCCTTTTTTCACAGAACAGTATTTGTCACAGAGTTCTGGGCACACTTATACCTTCCAGCCCTACTCTGTTTGCAGCAGATGGGCTGTTCATTGCAATACTGTCACAAATGGGTTTTGCTCCTTTTTTTTTTTTTTTCCCCAGGCTTGGGCAAATCTCTCACAATGGACCCAAGTAAAAAGCAACTCAGATAGGCAGAGATCAACATCAGACTTAGAGCAGCTAAAAGCAACTGGCCAAACTGAAACAAGGTTTCTGCCTGTAATGTCCAATGGGGGGGGAAAAAATTGCTCAATTTTCAGGCTAAGATAAGAAATGGGAAAATGTCAGCAAAACTAGCACCATCCCATAGGATGTATCTGCAGCAACAGGCATTTCCCTTACAGATGCCTTTCAGCAGGAAGGCCTTGACCAACTCTAGGAGAAAGTAATCGCCAGCTAAAGCCCAGCACAAATGTGTGAGCCTGGAACTCCACAGTTTTGAGTCATCCTTGAGGTCTTCACTGCATAGAGCCCAACAGGCTCTGTTTGGGACCGAGGACAGCATTGTAAGTGATAATGGAAACATAGAGATGAAAGAGGCATCTCCTTCCACCCAGGGTACCTAGGGGTTTAACAGCAGAGATGGATGGTGGATGGAGACGGACAGACTGAAAAGCACAAGGACACAGAAGATTCTACTCTGTGTGAAGGCACAGCCTCAAAGGCTTGGGCACTGCGACCATACTGCAATCTCTGTGGCCATCACTGCACTGGCAGGTTTCAAAGAGAGTGATGAGATGTTAATGGGAATTGTAGTCAGGAGCACAGGAGAAAACGAAGGCGGTGGGATGAACATGGAGTCAGTTGGTTACCATTGACTGAATCCACACTTGGCCAGAGGAGCATCTACTGGGCCCTGGAGATTAAGCGAGAAGCTGTGATGAGAGCTCAGGAGAGACCTGAGCCAACAGACAGGTGCAGTGAGGATGAGATGAGATGAGATGAGATGAGATGAGATGAGATGAGATGAGATGAGATGAGATGAGATGAGATGGGTGGTGGGGTGGGAAGCATCATCCCTTCGTGCAGCATTTGAGAATACGTTCTTGTGCTGAGGATGGCACAGGCTCGAGCGGGGGCTTTGCTGCAGGGATTGATTGGCACAGGAGGGAAATGGGTGTCTTGGTCCGAGTTGGGGAACTCTCACCAGGGGCTCCCTGGCGTTGCAAACATCAGTTTTCCTCCGAGTCCTCCTGGTGGGGCCTGTGCACCACCTCTTGAGTTTCACAAATTGCCAGACACTTTTCAAACCTCTGTCTGGGGAGGCCAAGCTATGACCTGCTCACGGGTGCTTTGTTTTACCCTCCCCAGCCTCCTAAGGGCCTGTTTGCAAATTGCTTCCTGAAATCAGGCAAAGCCAAAGCAATCACCCCAAGCTGACAGAGGCTCTGGAAATGCTGGTTGACACTTGGGTCTTTCAGTACCCTGCACCAGGCTCAGGAGGCGTTTCAGTCCTTGTGCTTCTTTTCAACACTGTCAATATTAATCTTTTCTTAATGAGGATAGGATTCGGGGAGGTAGGAGGGACTGGAAAGGAGGTTTGTTCTTCTCTCTTGCTTTGTGAGCTGAGCAGAGGAAGGGGACACACAGGGCTTGTTGGCTATTTGCTCCTTTGCCCTTCTGCTGAGGTGTTTTGTCCATCTCGGTGCTCCCATTCCAGCAACAAATTTGGGGAATGCAGCATCAGCTTTTCTTTGCTGGTAGGCAAGTGCATGAAAAACCAAGTGGCCAATGTGCAAATCACCTTACCTTGGGGGACAGTTTGCCTTGACGTTGCTGGAAAGCAGAAGTGGTGGGTCAGGAGGGTTTTGCCGCTTTCTACACTTTGGGGAGGGGCTTTGCAACGAGGCAGAGGAGAAGCCACATGGAAAATCAGCTGCTCTTTAGGGCTTTTGTCCGTCTCAGCCTGTGGATGAAATAAGTGGGGGCCCAGGAATGGGAGTCTCCAAGAGTCCTCTGCTAAAAGCAATGAGATCAGATCAGAAAGAGCTTGGCCCTTGGGCACTGAAATGACCTCTCCTACCTACACCACCCCTGTCCAAGGGTTTAATCTGGGTCTTTAGAAAGTGGATGTTTTTCTAAATTCCTGTTTCTGGAGTCAGGTATTTGTGTTATAGGTTTTAACATTTGCAGAAGGGGTTGGGTTTTTGCTGCTACATGTGAGGCAAAAAAGCCAAGATGTGTCCTAGAAGCACAAAACCCCAAAGAAAACAGCCAATTTCTGCTAGTAACAAAATAAACAAACACACAAACAAACAAAAACCAACTCTTGATTTGGGGAAGCTTAATTTACAAATTGCGAAGTCTGAGATTAACAGCAGTGCATATCCATGAGATTTGAACAGCAGTAAGTGATTTTCCCTGCTTAACTCAGTACAGAAAGTAACAAGATCTAAATAATAATAATAATAATCATCATCATCTTCGGCCTCCAGCCCAGACAAGCTCAGTCTGAAGAGCAATGGCCAGCCAGGCAGATGGGAAAGCCGAAGCAGCAAAAGGACTTAGTGAAGGAGCAGACCTTCCTCTGTGTGTCAGCTCCACATCATCTTTGTTTTACCACCGCCGGTGAGGCATCCCACCTCAAGGCCTAGCCAATAATCTTGTTCTCTTATTTTGTAAACAGAAAATAAAAATAATTTGCTTGGGAGTCACCAACAGATTAGCAATCTCCAGCTGTAACTTTGATGACTAATTCAGCCCACTCTAGCTCAGCTGCGCCAAAGTTCTTATTTGTATAATTTGACATCTTCCTACAGGTTCTCCATGAGGAGGATTAAGAGAAGACGAGTTTTCAGAGGGAGCTGATGCTTGTTTGGGATTTGTTTTGAAACCGCACGCTCCACAGGGTGCAAAGATTGCTCCTGTCACGCAGGATAAGCTGCTGCACACGGGCCCGACGCAAGAAGTGGAAAGGGCTGATCTAGAAATCAGAGAGACTGTTTTGCAAACCTGGAGGCCTAGTTGCCAAAAGCACTGAATTCAGTTCCATGCTGACAAAAAATAAGGCTCTAAGTTAAATACTTTTAAAATCGATGTTGATTCCAGCCTGTTTTCAGCATGAAGGCACGTGAAAGCTTTTATATGAGAAAAAGCAGGAAAAAAATGTGACATGCAGAGCTGTATTTCTCATGTCTCTTAGATTCATTGTTTCGTTTCCAAGCTGATTTCCTGTGTCATTGCGGATCTATTCAAACAAAAAGCACCAGCACTTGAGGAGGAACAGATAGATCAGCCAAAATCCAATTACATCTATTTTCAGCATTAGTTCAGAGCAGCTTGCAGTGGGCATGGGCGAGTAGATCCTGGCAGAAGATAAATGCTGCTAATGCCCCGTGTGAGCTCAGGGTACCTTTCAGCACACTCCCCTCTGCATCACAGAAAGCTGTCATACTTAGGAAAATATGCCCTTTGCCTTTTCCGTGGCTCAGCTAATATTTAAGCTCAAGCCGTAAAGATACTTTTTGACCATGCAGTTTGTCTCCTCGCAGGAAGGGAGAGAGGAGACTGAGGAACAGCCCAGATGCATGAACAAAGGGAACAATGGGAGCCATTCTGCAGGCAGAGGTTGTTGCGTTCTTGGACACGTTCACATGGATAAAAGAGATCAAATAAGAGCCTCCAAAGCTGCATGATAAGAGAAAAATATTACAATGCTGTTCTGCAGGCTGGATTGTGCAGTGATTATACAGCAGTTTGTCCAAGACAGCTCCCCAGGGCCAAACTGCAATCGGTAACCCTTCCCTTAGACTCCTGGCTTCTCTGCAGAGCCATAAGAGCATCTGATAATTCCCTAGCAGCCCCAGCTGTGGAGAGGATTGTGCAAAGACATGGTAAGTTGCATGTCTGGTTTGCGTGCTTTTCACATAGAAAGAGGCTGGCTAGGAGGCACAATGCAAGGAGGGATGTCCATGTCCCTCCCCTGACATGGATCCACTCTCTGGTCTTGGGACAGTCATCTGGTGGCAGCCTGAGTCCCAGAAGCCATGGCTGCAGGAGGCATAAGGGGAACCAGGACTCTCTTCATGCTGCCAAGCAGCCTCCCTGAACACCTGGGCAGGGAAAGTATGTCCTGATGGCAAAGGGACAGGGATGGGACAGAGCAGCAGATGGAGCTAGGCTGGGTGGTGGCACCCAGCTGTTGGGTAGCAGAGTCCAAGGTGGGATACAGGCAGGTGGACAGCACATGGGGAGAGGAATGGAGACTCCCCTCGTGTGGTTCAAAAGGAGGTACCAGCCAACTCATCCTTTCCTGTCTGGCCAGAGCTTCAGTTAGAGGCAGTGCTGGGGCAGTTCCAGAAAGCTGGAACTGGGCTTTTGAAGAGGAACAGTTGAGGAAATGTTATCCAGAGCTTGCTCCCAGACAGCTCTGGCTGATACAGAGTACAGACAGCAAGCAAAGACAAGCAAGCATGGCCTCTATTGCTCGCCCCCTTAGAGCTTTGTTCCTGTGCTGGCAGAGCAGCTGGCAAGGTTGCTGCACCAGCTCTGGGGCTGGCAGGCTGCCTCTGGGCTGGGCTGGGAACAGAGAGGTGCGTCTCCCAGATCCCCTCTTTCTGTGCCAGGGCGTTTCCACGGAGCTGCAAATTGCACCATATCTGACAGAGGACACCTCGTCACTCTGCTGCCTGCCCCACGTGCTCTCAGCCCCTCTTCACACCAGTCCTTCTATCAGACTCCAGAGACGTGGCAGTACTTTGAGAGGCTTGAAAGATGGGTGATGCTAAACATCCCTAATAGGAGTCCTGGACGCAGAGATGATTTCTGAGTATATCCAAAGGAGCGCCTTCACCTCCACTTCCCACCAGCAGAATCACTCTGGGTGTCTGTGTTTTAGACAGATGGATGGTAGCCCAATAAAAACAACAGCAGCTTTTATAGACAGTCTCCAGTCCAAGCTCTTCCAGGAGAGATTGTTTTGGATAATGAAAATATACACATCAAAGCATCTGCCAGGTTTTCTGGGGGAGCTGCAGCGCCTGTGTCCTTGGGTATGTCGCAAGGTTTCACTTCCCGGGTGCAAATCCCTCTTCTCGGAGTGAACAGAGCAGAACAGGGCCATTCAAGTCTATCAAGGACATGCACAAAGCGTCTGTTTCCAGCTCTCCTTTTGCTCTTACTGAACTCAGGTGGGCAGTAGGATATTCCTGGAGCATCCTCTCCAAGGGAGTGTGTTGATTGTCATGTGGGTCCAGAAGCAAAGGGTACCAAAAGCCAATAGGGAACGTGTGAGCCAAAAAACCCAGTTTCATGTTTGTCCCTTTAATCCAGACTTGGAGATGTGCTGATAGCATGGCTGGCACCTTTGATTGCAAAGAGGGTCACTTAGAAAAGAATGGAGGCAGCAGAGTACCCTGTGCCAGAAAAAGACCCTTGCATCCCAGAGAGGAGCTGGTTGTCTGGAGGGTCAGATGGTCAGCTCTTGGTTTTCATGCCAAGGTCATCCAGGACAGGGCAAAAGTAAATAGAGACTCGTCTGCTGTCATCCCCCACAATCATCCTCTGCAGTGACACCAAGTTAGAAGAACATCCAGTAATTTCAGCAGCACATACAACAGGGGGTCCTGGGCAGCCTTTCTCAAGGCCAACTCAAAGCGGCACTTGTACCCAGGATTGGTGCACTGTTTGTGCACCACGAGTTTGCAGTGACCTGTGCTACCTTTTCTGATGAGAAAGGCTGAAGCCAGGAGCCCAGGCTATTATCATTAAATCAGTAATTAGTGGAGTCTAATTTGTTTTCCAGGACTTACTTCAGGAAAGGTGAGGGAGAATGCAAGTTTGTCCCAGCCAAAAGAGGGTTGGTTGGTCCAGCCTGGGCCGGAGCAGGATGGATGGATGGAGGCAGATGGGTCACAGGAGACTAAAAAAGAGGCCCTGGTGAGCTGCACCACAGGTGTTGGGTGTCCCTTGGCCAAGAGCAGCCCTGGCAGAGCCATCATCCCAGAGCAACACTTAAAGAGACACAAAAGGCCACTGCCTATGCTGAAGCCCCAGAAAATTACCTTCTCTCACTATTGGCATCTGGAGGGGCGTCCATAACATGTATGGCTTCCTTGAACCAAAGAGACCTCGTCAGCAAGAGCCCAGTTGGCCTGGGGTAGCTCCTTCTACACAGGATCTACACAGCTAGTGTAAAAAACACAGCATAAAATGTGGTCTGCTGACCTGATCTTACTGTCCCAGAGAAATCTTTGTGTCTTCTGGACTTAGTGCAAATAAATAATGTAGAAAGAAGAATACGGAGCTATTAAAGCTATTATCTGGAAAGATTGCAGCCTAATCTCCAGTACAATGAAGATAATGAGTGTTGAATCACACCAGGAGCATCCTAAGTAAGTGGCAGTGGCTTTGGTAAAGGAGAGGAGTGGATTTCTGGTGTCAGCCTGTTGATTGCCTATAGATTTCTGGGGTCGTGTTGGTCTCTAAAATGTGGGTCCAGGTTTGGCCCGGTGGCAGAGCAGGCTCAGCATCCTACCTCCCATTGCCTTCATCTTGGCCTGGCCAGGGGAGCTGGCTGGGTTGGCCACACCGGTGTGATCAAGCAAGAGGCACCTGGCTGGGGTGAGCACAGGGAGACAAGACAGGGGCAGGGAAGAGACACTGCACCATTTCTGCCTGTGCTGGGCCTGTGGGCATCGGCTCCGTGTCACCAAAGGGAATCAGCCTTCCCACTATAATCAATTTCCACGAGGAAGATGCTCAACACTCCATGTCCTGGGGATGTGACTGCATCTTGGGATGAACCCAGGGATGAACAGGGGCCTTGGCTGCTTGGCCGGGGGGAAGCACACTTTTCCTGGGGCTCCTGTGATGGCAAAGGGAGGGTGATCCCGTGGCCAGAACAAATTCCTTTGCCCTTGAAGAACGGCAGGCAGAGCTCATGGGGACTTCAGGGACTGGACTCAGCAGTGCCGGGAGCTGGCCCCATGAGGGGCAGCAAGGGGACGTGGCAGGAGGGGGCTGCTAAATGCTCAGCTTTGCAGCAAGCCCCAGAAGCAAGTAGCCATCCCAAAAATAAAAGTTGAGGATACGAAAAGAAACTGACAGCCTTTGCCTCTGGCCTCACATCAGTGAGTTGTAACCTGAAAGCTTTATTCAGACAGCTCAGAAAAACAGCTGCAGAAATATAGCGACGGCCTTCTTGAAATGGGGATTTTGACAAGGAGAGAAATGCTGGGCTCCTGCTGGGAGGAAGAGGAGCACCTAGCTCCTCTATATCCCCTCCAAAAAATCCCAGCCTTAGACTGGAGAGCACTGCAGAAAGGCGGGGTTTGTATACTCTGAAGAAGATAAAAATACATCTGAAGAAAAAACAGACGGCAATTTAAAAGTAATAAAAACCTACCTTGAGAAGGTGGAGAGAGCTCGGAGCAAAGGAGAGGACTAAGGGAATGGGTGCTGTGTTTGGCAAGCTTTTGGTTTTGGGCTTCCCAGGCCAAGCCGAGCTTCTTGGTGGTGGGTAGCAGCAAGGTTGGCAAAAGCAGCCTGTGCACATGGACCTGTGCAGTGTTGGAGAAAAATATTTGCAATTGTCAAACAGACCAAGCTTGTTATGGTACCCAGCAGAGCTCTATTGCTGAAGCTCTATCTCCACAGCGATTAAAAGTGGGGAGAGGGAAATAACTCCATGGTGAGATTCTCGCAAGCTCATAAATCACTGCAAGCCCAGATCTGGGGACTGATGAAATCACCAGGAACCCCAGTGGCCTGGTTTCCGCCGCACTGCCTGCCCTGCCTCCACTTGCGATACTATCCTTGGAAGAAAAATGGAGACAAGCTGTTGGGAGAATGGTGGCTTTTTATGAGCAACAGGGAAGCTATTACAGCCCAAGGCTTTCTTAGGATTAAATGATTTAAGCACTTCTCCTGCATCCTGCTGATCCTTCAGAGTGGGGGAGTCCAAAAGCCAAGACTCCTTGGGATGACGATTGTGGTGTATTTGCAGACTCAAAGGTTTCCCCTTGGAGCAGAGCCAGCAAGCTTTGGGAAGAAGAATGGATCCGATACAAAGGGTATTTTAAAAGCCCATTAAGTCTTCCAGGGGCTGAGCTCATGCTCCCACTGTTTCAGCAGTCGGTGCTGGGGGAGTGAGTTTTGCTTCCATCATCCCAGCCCAAGTGGGAAAGCTCGTCTTCCCCCTTCCTCCCCTTCCCAGGTCTGCAAAGGGAAGGAGACACCCCAGGGTCTGGGGGCAGACCCTGACTGCAGCCCTGGAGGGAGCTGGGGGGCTGTCACCTCCTGCGCTGCCAACACCCAGCCAGCTGTGGGGGGGGCTGGACCCCAGGGGCTGCTGAGATACCCACAGCTGGGAGCTGCGAGAGACATGCATTTGAACCCTGAAACCTGAACCTATGCTTATCATTTCTGTTGTCCCTTATACATAAGCCAAGCATCTGGCAGGTGTAAAAATGCTCCCAAGACCTGATCTCACCCCTAACTTGTGATGGGGAGAGCCATGAGCAGAGCAGGCTTGCTGCAGGAGCAAGGGGCTCTTCTCCCAGACAAATCAATTTCCTAAATATAATCTCTGGAGGGCTGAGGCATTTCAGAGAGAGTGGAAAAGTCTTAGCTATCCATGCCCATCTCCTCCCATCTCCTCCAAGTGACACTGCCTTGGAGGGTGCTTGCGGCAGCCCTCGCCGTCCTGGCCCCCCTGGGCTGGCTTCCTCCTGTGCCTGACTCAGCATCCCACTCCTCATGCAACTCCATTTGGCTCCCCAGGTTTGGCCTGAAACTTAAACAGCCTGATAGTCCTGTCAGCATTTATCTCCAGGGCTTCTGGAGGCAACAACCAGCCCTAGCAGTCAGCTCTTACTCATGCCGCCCCCGTGGAAAATATAAGAATGGGGTTAGTAATCCAGCTGTGACTAAGGAGTTTACACTTGGGGAGGTCCCCCTTGCTGTTGGTGTGACCATGATTTCCCTCTCTGCCAGCCTTGGCAACACCCTTCTACCACCAGTGATTCGGGGCAGGGAGGGCACAGTGGGGTCTATCCATCTCGGTGGGACAGTGGTGCAGGAAGGCTGCTGTGACCATCACATCTCCTACTGCCCTCAGCCCCCCACGACACGGCCGGCCTCTCGCAGGGACTCCTGTGTCGGGGAGATGGTGCTCTCCCACGTCTGAGTTTGAGACCCCTGAGCAGCACCAGCCACAGACAGACTTTGGATACTGAAGACATGGGCCTACAATTCTTGCAAGATGGATGGAGGAGGAGGGGAGATTTGTCAGTCAGGGGAAAGGCTGGGCAGAGGAAAAAGAAGAGCTTTGCTGTAGAGTCCAGTCCCATGCCCAGCCAGGAGACTTTCCGGTAGGGCTACTCCTGCTGGGTGCAGCCCAGAGCAGCCAGAGGTGGTTCCAATACAGCTCCTTCCCCATCATCACAAGGACTGCTCCCAGCACAGTGCTCTAAGGAGCTGATGAAGCCACGGCAGCACCGGGACCCGCCGAGGTCCATGGTGGGGACCATGGAAAAGCGCACGCAAGCCTGCGACAGTCCTCCCAGCAGAGAAACAGCAACCACAAGCCCTCCAGGGAAACCCCGTGAGCAAATACAGGCAAGAGAGATGATCTCAGGGTACTCATGTCCCACCATGAGCACCCAGGGGTAGAGCAGGGAGGCTGGAGCAGCCCTGTGCTCACTCCATCCACACAGAGCACAAGCCCTACGATCTCTTGACAGGGACACGGCAGGACCCGCTGCTCCACTGGCTGTAACATCGTCATTCAGGGCTGGTACTGAGGACATGAAAAAGCCACACTGCTGCTTAGAAAGATACCGGGAGTGTGTACACCCAGTGAGAGAGCTCTCAGGGGTGGGAGAAATTTCCTGGCCTGTGCTGAGTGCTGGATCTTCATATTCCAGCCCCTGTGCTGGCAGGAACAAAACCTCTTAGCTCTATGCCCACTGGAGACAGGAAGCACAATCTTGAAGTCAGGTGCTGTAAAAATTTAATGATGCAAGACAAATCAGAGTGACCAAAATGGCGAGCAAGACAGAGGTACTTGTGATTTAATGCTCTCGGCCAGGACTCAGGGTATCTGGGAGCAGTTCCCAGGTCAACCACAGGCTCCACGTGTCACCTTGGCTGAGTCACTAGGGACAAATGCTGCCAAAAACTGACTTAGGTATCTTGCAAAAGTTAAGTGCTTAGAAGACAGAATTATATCAAAAACCAAGAGGATTAAGATATTTTAAATGCAGCTAGGCCCTTGATGAGCACTCCTAATTCCTGTCAGATAAGCTCCTCTCCCTAGCGGGTGGTGAACTTGGACCGGGACCCACCTGGTGACCCGGTGTTTAACTATTTTATGCTCCATTAAGAGGATGGAGGCTCAGCATGAGCCTACGGTGACTTGGCACTTGCTCTGTCTCTGCTGCAGCTCTGGAGCAAGGGACACTCTGCTGATACAGCAACAGCCTCGCTCAGCTCCCTGGCCGTCACAGCGAGCTGGGTTCATAGCCCACTCCCCCAAGCATGGGAGCCAGCATCTGCCCAGGCCACTGGCACTTTCCCATTTCACTTCTTGCAAAGCCTTAATCTGAGGTTTTACAGGGGATTTAAGTGATGCCCTGTCTTCTTGCTGGCCCCTCTGCAAAGGCAATAAATTCAACCCCTGCTAGATGTGAACAAATAAAAGCAGCTCTCCCTGAAGGCTGTGCATGCACCCCTGTTAAACCCTTCTCTGACAGTCCCAGCAACAGCTGGTGTAAATATGCAGTGGTGTCTGTGCTTGAGAAAGAGGCACTGATTTACACCCCTCTCCCTCCTCTTCCTCCTGCTTTCCTGGCCGCTACCCCTCAACTTACCTCTTTCCCTGCTCTTGGGAGGTAAATAACCCTGGATGTGAGGAATATAACGGGGCACTGAACTTTCATATGCTGAGAATTTGCTCTATCTACCTTGAAACAGGAGGAGTTTTTTGTCGGGTACCTTTGATAGAGTTCAGTGAGAGAAAAGTCATCTCCAGAACAGGAGGGAGAAAAAAGATGTGGGCAAAGTTACAGATCCCTAATCAGGAACGGCTTGTTTTCTAGCATGGCTGAGGAGTCTACGGGGGGGAAAAGACAGTGCCCTCCACTGGCCCTGAGCAGCACATTTATCCCCAGGCATGGCATCTGACCCTGGCACAAGGCATGAGTGAAACCTGGCACTGGCAAAAGCATCCCCGGAGGAGCACTCGCCCTTGGCTCCATGAGGGAGCCGTGTGACAGGAGCCTGCCCAAGACAGAAACAAGAGGATGCAAACCAGGGCACAGCCACACGCAGAGACAGCCAGGAGAAGGGATGGCACAGGGAACAGGAGGCACTTCTGGCAGCTGCAAAGGGAGAAAGGCAAGATCCGCAGAGAGGCACTGGGTGACAGACCCTAGCCAAGGCATTGAAATTACTAATGGCTTCCTATACCCCCAGCACGTCTGCGAGGGGCAAATGTCCCACTGCCACTCGCCCGAGTGGGGGTTCCCTGTGAGACATGGGGGCTTGTGCAGGGGAAGCAGCCGAAAAGGCTGTGCTCTCCCAGCATCTCCCAGCAGAGAGTGGGCTTGGACAGGGCAGGTCTGGAGGAGGAGCTCAACAAGAGGCAAGAAGTCTCACAATCTGCTCTCTAATTATTTCTTCTAATAATAAGAAGAGACACCAAGCTGGTGAGGGGGCTGGAGAACAAGTCCTGTGAGGAAAGACTGAGGGAACTGGGCATGTTTAGTTTGGAGAAGAGAAGGCTGAGGGGAGACCTCCTTGCCCTCTCCAACTCCCTGAAAGGAGGGTGTAGAGAGGAGGGGGGTGGCCTCTTCTCCCAAGGGAATCATGACAGGAGCAGGGGAAATTGTCTGAAGTTGGGGCAGGGGAGGTTTAGATGAGATATGAG